>JAMKCH010036779.1:0-79157 GCA_023653785.1 Ophioderma brevispina | reverse complement strand
AACCTTTTTTAAAAAAGAAACGTTAAGTCACCCAGGTAATTATTACGCGACACGTTTTAAGTAGTAAGTAGGTTTCTGTTCATTCTGACAACTAATAAGTAAAAAAACAAATAATCCCTAGAATACAAATACCTACCATATTGAAAAGCCCGGGGCGTTTATTACAGTCAAAATCCTGCTTCAAAAAATCACCTTACATACGCTATTTTCGCTGATTCCAATAATACAAAACGAACGAGCAGGGGGGGGGGGGGAGATGTTTTCGCACCCGAGGTCAGAGGTCCATACTAATTAAACTATTAAAAGGTGCACAACAGCGATTATGATATGATACGACAGTTCCCAGACATTAATCTCTGTGATATAGGTAAGTTAACTCATTTTCTTGAATTGTTTTATCCAAAAATCGTGGGGGGGCGTTTATTAGAGACAGGGGCGTTATTAGGAACACACACGGTAATAGTATTCGGATTAGTGACAGGACACAGTTGTCAAATGGTTCAATCTGACCCTAATAATGAGGGGGAGGGTTCTGGATTTGTTTATGTACCATGCTCATTCCAGGGGTCTGAAAGTGGTCCTGTGGGGGACCAATTTTCAGTAACAATATACCCCTAACAGGAACAGTTTTTTTGATGAAATACTAGTTTTCGAGAAAAATACATGAACTGGACATTTTGCAGTGAAAATATACCCCTTGCAGGACCTGTTCTCAATATGTGAATAGAAGATAGTCAAAGAAAAATGACCACTTGGTTGCTACTGCAAGAAAAATACACACTAGGGTTCAGTATTTGCTGTTTAGGTTATTTTTACTATCATTGAACAGTCAACAATACATTTGAATCTTGATTCCCTAGTGGACTAAACTATTACTGTAATTTGATACCCTAGCAGTAGTCCCGCATTGCAGCTAGTCCCGCTTTTTGGGAACGCGCTGGGTGTGATGACCAAGATCCAGGAAACCACTCACATGGGTATAAAAAAAGATCTTATATTGTAATGGCCCATACCAAAGGTACTTTAATTACTAATATATAGTATAAATTATATAGCGTCAGAAAAGTGTGTAAGGCCCCACAAGCATAAAAAGTCATGTGTATGCGCGCTGTGTTTGCTGTGCAAATGTGTGGGTGAGAGACAATTACCAGAGGACATTGTGGGTTATTGTCGTAGAACTGATTACGTTAAAATGAAAAACGTTTGGGAGTTTTTAAACATTGTGGGGTGATTTTTCTTTACGTTGTGGGCAGGGCCGTAGGCCAGGGGGGTGCAGGGGGTGCGACACCCCCAAACATGGTAAACAGGCCCGTACGCAGGGGGGGGGGCGTGCGGGGGTGCGGTCGCACCCCAGCCAAAAATTCACAAGGGAAAAAGGTCCACTTTTTGACCGATTTTTTGATAAAAAGGTCCAAAATTTTTAGAGAAAATATGACGAAAAAGTCCACATTTTGGTGATGAGTTTTCAAAACTGTCCAAAAAAGGACATTTTAGGGGGATTGGGGTCCCATTTTTCCAAAAAAGGTCCCTTTTCGAGAATCTGCACCCCCCGTAAAAACATCCTGCGTACGGCCCTGATGGTAAAGGTCAAGCTTTATCAGCTGAAGTTGATGCTTGTCTAAAAACTGTTGTTGTGTGAGGGTGTGGTGCATGAATACGATAGTTCTACGCATTACTACTACTATTGTATCAAGTTGGCGACGCTTAATGTCCCGTTCCTCTCACCCCATCACCCCCTCCCCCCTTAAAATTTAAATTTCTATGAATAGGGGGTCACTGGAGGATTCAGGTCATAACATGGATCCTTCATGTATATTGATAGTACCAGTATCTCAATTTCAGTATTGGTCAAAATTCAAGGAATTATAAAGACAATGACATTTCTGCACTTTTCAGCCTAACAAAAAGGTCTGTCAAAATTTTGATATAAGATACAAATTATTCACAAACTTGAAGACAATGGATTCAGTTGTTGTCCACAAAATGGCAAAAAATAAAAAAGGGAAATGTTTTGTCCCATTTTGTGGTTAAAATCCAACAAAACTAGCAAAAACTTGAAGACAGAAAATTAATTATTGTTCAATAAGTTTTGTCTGATCATAGTCCATCAATTTTAAAAAATAAATTTGATTTCGACATATTTCAGCTAATATTGATTAAACAGTAGAGCTAACAAAAAAACAAATAGAAAGTCCCTTCCAATGACCTCTTTTAATGAAATATTATAGATGTAAGTCAATGATCAAATTTACCTTGTTAATATGCATAAATGATGTGGAAGTGCTATTGGTTATCCCGTAGTAATTATGTAATGACATCCTAAATTCCCACTATTAGGGTGTTTTTTTTACTTTTACTTGAGAAGCTGGCAAAAGCTGTTTTATATTCCAAGTGGAAAAACATGTGAAAACTGCAGTTCTGCCACTAGTAGGGCAAAAGCGTGAATCCTATACTTAATTTTATTCTTAGCAGAAAAATTTTCAATCATGAAAGGAGTATACATTTGAGGACCTGATGAGATAAAACAATGTTGAATGGCTTTAAAGAGTTAGACTTTACGACAAGCTAATTACATGTAGCTTTTCTTGTTGGTTTTCATGTTGATGCATATGTTAGAATCCCTACGAAAATGGCACGCATATTGGCAAGCATTTCTGCAAGCGTGTACAAGCATGTTGCAAGCTTGTGCCAGCAATTTGCACGCTCAAAACAATGCTAATTTATGCGTGCTATGCTCGTAATTGGTATATGGCAAGAATGCCCAAAAATCTTGAGGCAGCTTGCAAAAAATGATTTCGTAACGTTGCTGAAGCTTGGCAAGCATAGCCACATGTAGCAAGCTTATGCAAGCTTGCGCATGCTGATAATTGGTATTTTGCAAGCTCGTACATGCTTGCAAAAAAGCATGTATACGCTTGCGCAGGCTGATACAAGTAATTGGTAATTGCACGCTGTACATGCATGCAAAATATACTTGCTCGGCAACCATGAATGCATAGGCAAAAGAGGATATGCGAGCTATGAGCCTCATTGTACTTGATCCACACGCAGGACCTGTTTTTTTTGGGGGGGGGTATCATTACCCAATTTAAAAATATATATGCAAAGCTATAATCCATCATGATGTGTCTTAGTAGATGTGTTTTTTTTTTTTTTAAATAAAGACAATTTGATCTTTTGGTCAAAATTAATAATCAGGTAATGCATCTTAAAAACAAAATTGTACATTGCAAAAACTTTATAAGACTTAACACGGGGCAGCACACTAAATTATCCCAAAATCTTTTTTGGGTTGATCCCTAAATATACCAGCATATAACCATTTAACAAAATCGTGTAAATCCCTTTAATGGCAAATTTTCACATTGATAATTTTTACACTTAATTAGACACTTTTCAAACCTTTTGCAGCTGCAATATAATGGCATGTATATTGATGTTTATTTTACAGTTGCTAATTAACTTATGCTACCAATTTCAATTATTACCAAAAATCAGGTAATTCCACTTTAAAATGAAATGACCGTTCTGCATACAGCACAGTTAATTAGCAACCCACCCCTCCCACCCCAACCCCAAACCCAAAAACCACCAAAACAAAAAAAACCCCCATCAAATTGCACATCATTGACTGCAAATTAAGAAAACTAGATGGCTGCCCATCACAATGCAGAATCAACATTTGAGAGACCTAAGCCTACAAAACATGTCTCCACATTCTGATCCTTAAGTAATATTGTTCCACAAGTATTCCCTGTAAATTTACTGAGTGATAAATACTCCCCCAAATAAACTTCTAAGTTCTCTATAATCTATTTAAGGAACATCGGTCTATTTCAGCCACGTGCCATCGAATATTATTAATTTGACTAAATTACACCCAAACATACCACTACATGTTGTCTTCATCTCCAAGAGATGATGAACTTTGCCTCCCAATGCATTCAGCACTTCGCTCTGCGCGCCTATGCTTGCAAACCTGCAAGATAAAATTTGTACTGCTCGTAACTCTGCAAGCTTAAACTCGCAATGCTAGTACGTGCTTGCAGCTGCATGATGCTTGCACGCGTATAAATTTTAAATTGTGATAGTACACACTGCAAGCTCAATGCGTGCAGTGAAAGCAATTGTGACATGTTTGCGCAAGAAAAACTTGCGTATTAGTTGTACGCATTTTTGCAAGCATGCAAATGATGCCATTGTATGAGCGCAATCATGCAATCATATGCAATCTGTGCAATCTGTTTGCACAGTTTGACAAGCTGCGCCAAGCTAATTTTCTGACTGCATTTTCGTACGGATGTTTCACATTTTTTGCCAGATTTAGTCAAGTTTTTGTCAGTTTTAAACGGCCAACACTGGAAAACAGGGTTTCCCCCGTTTTTGCCATTTGCCGGCAAAACCCGATTTTGCACTGCAAAAACCAAAACCTGAGTTAGATTTGCAACACGAGAACACTAAATATGAGGTTATGTACCTCTACCTAGACCAGTAATGATTGCAGTGCCAGAATTGCAATTCTAATCCTTGATAACTTAATTTACAGCATATAAATCGACATGCTACTGTGTTCATTACCCAAAAAATGAATAGTGCCGTCTGGACAGATTGGCCACAACCTGTGTCCGAGGAGCATAAGTGCACGTGGTGGTCAAAATCTCACTCGATGTTCGGGAAAGAACCTGGAAGTACCTTGGGAAAATAGTGCACGGTAGGATGGGTTAAATATGGCGGCTCTATACCTCAAAGCCAAAAACACGTCTCACCAGCAACTAGAAGGACAGTTCCTTTTCAGAGATTCCTTGAGGGCGAACGCGGACAAAGCATGGCTGTCCTGAGGGGAACAATCCCACCAGCAATTAGTGTAGCAGGGTAAGATGGTATCTCCCCTGGACGGCCCAGCCAACATTCAGCAATGGAATATGCCTACCTGATGCATGGGGCGTGCCAGGGTAAAATCATAGGAGGGGGAACCATCGGGGGCGACAACAGTACAAAATGAACTCATTTGGTACAAACCCATAATTTTTGTAATTTATTGCGTAAATCCCCTGTTTTTCCTAAATTTTGAAACTCTCAGGGGCGGCTCCCCCTTGCCACGCCCCTGTCTGATTGCTGTTATTGATGGGTGACGGGTACAAACACTGTAAGGTATAGTGAAAGTGAGAGCCATCACATCCGCTACACACAATCCATATTATATAACGCTTTTTGGCTGGGGCATATTAATTTTTAAAGGTGCTATTTGTGATTCCAGCCCCTTAGGTTTTAGTCATGTTCACTAGTATCCTTGAGAAAAGCCTATTTACACCAATTTTAGTTGATCCCGACTTTGTGGTTTGTGTTATGAGCCAATGATTGTTTCCACGCTCCATAGGCCTGTGCTATAAATACAAAATTGCGAATTATACAGGACACGGCGAATTTGCAGGTAAGATTTGGCACACATGGATTATATGTTAACGTTCAGAATCAGTGGTTGAGCTAGCAAATTTTTAGTGGTGGTTGTTGGTTGACAAAAAACTGACATATTTTATAATGTTATGCATAAATATTGTCAAAATTTCCGTAAAAACGATTTAAAATTGTCCATTTTTTGCTCTTTGAGTGGTGAGGCTCTAGATTTACATTGGTGTGTAGCTGGTGGGCTATAAGCTGAGTGGTGTGCTCTGCCCGCCCACCACCCGCCCACTGTAGCCACATCCCTGGTTCAGATGATATGAAAAATCTCCACTTTTTGAGGTTAAGTCGGGGGGACGAGGATGGGATCACGAAATGCCCCTTTAATATGCACCAAGTAATTATTGTTTTTCTATGTGGCAGTATCTACCACAATTTTATTGACAGCCGCTTTCAAAACAAACCTGATGAACCCCATTTTGTTCTTTAAAAGTGCACGATGTCGTGGTTGTTTAAGTGACACTGAGCCCCATTAATTATAATTAAAATTATGATCAGAAACTTACGAATGTAAAAATTTGATAATAATAAGCGCACTATCATGATTTGATCAATCAGAAAAAATTAAAAAAAAAAAAACATCAAAACTCCCGGACTTGTCTGCACATGCCGTGATTGTGGGGTGCGGATTAACAAGTATAACCACCTTGTGGCATAAAATGAGTGAAAAAGTCAGGGTTGTTATGTGTTAAGAATAGGAATTTTTGTGGATCAAATGACCTAATTGAGGTGAATTTCCCAAACAATGGTGCATGTGCGGAGTGACTCTGGTTGACGCTTTTCCGCCAAATTTCCGCTGGAATCTCCTCTCGGGAAAATGTCCAACGCAAATCAAGCATAACTGTTTCTACTTGCTGGTCGGACTTCAAAGAACTGTGTATTATTGCGTTGCGATCGGACATTTGTCGGGGGCGACTTGTGATGTGTTAGGGTTAAGGCACCCGAAAGTGTAATATTTGAAATTCCCAGAGTAGTAAAGATAAGTACATAGAATTCTCAAAAGGGTTTTTTTTAAAGAAAATTTACAAAAAAGGAAGCAGCAGTGTTTCAAATTTAAAGAAGTATTGTCACAATATATACAGGTCTTCGGATAGCCGACACTAAGTGCCCAAGCTAAAAAAATTAGGTTAGTGTCGGGGGGGGGGGGGGGGGCACCTAGGGACCTTAGTTTTGTGTTGCGAGATTTTTAAAAGCTGACGAGGTCCAATTCATTATTCACTTCATTTCATTAAAGCAATAGTAGACATTTTTTGAGGGCGCCCCCCAATTTTTCAAAAATTTGGAGATTTTTACCACGGTTGCATTGGTAACTGGCTAGTAAAACTATGAACTGTGAATGGTAGCTCGAAAATGTTCTATGTGTCACAAACGCAAGGAATTTTGTACTAGAATTAATTAGATCGGGGACACCGATAATTAATTCAACGGCTGATGGAAACGGCCTTACAATGTGAAATAGAGGGAAATAGCGCCATGTACGTGTCTACCGGCCCATCCATTAGTTGTTTTAATAGTCTCGGGCAAGTCAAGTTAGAGTTATTTTCTCGAGGTGGCCCTAGTTCATCATGGACCGGACATACAGTAGCATTTCAGCTCTCGAGTTAAGTCCAATCTGGGATCCCAATTCTAATTACAAACGCGTATTGTTGTGATAAATACGTATTTTTTAGCTTATCGTCGCGTATAGTTCCTAGACAATTACAACGTAACTGTGCCAAAAATATCAATTTTGAAAATTGGGGGCGCTCTTCATAAAATGTGCCAATATTGCTTTAAAAGGCAACTTGAATACACTATAAACCTTTAAGTTATACATAAAACAAAGTTACCTTTACAAGTGCCTAATCACAAAAGTATTTGCAGGTTTATTTCTTCAAAGTTTAAAAATAAGTTCAAGCAGTTGTGACCAAGTATTATGACAAGGGGGACACAAATCTGGAGGAAAGTATAGTACTAATGGACACCCCTCCCAAGGGGTAGGCCACAATTGCGCCACCCACTTAATTGGCCCAGTGAAATTCAGAAGCCTTGACGGAATAAAGTTACAGTATCACGTGACACTTATTCCGCAAGGCTGCCGAATTCAACTGGGAGCAGATTAAGTGGGTGCGCAAATTGGGCTACCCCTCCAAGGAACCTGCTTAAAATGAACATGAAGGATGCTTTGTTTTTTTAAAGAAGACAATTTTTCACAAAATAAGGATAATATTTGCCAGAGCGGCAATATCTGATCCCGTTCCAACAGGAAACAAAGAATCAATTCCCTTGGCCTACCATTACCATGGGAGTTTGCACCACAAACTAAAACAATTTGTAATATTATAAGTATATTGCCCGGTAATAGCATTTCCAAGTATGTGACGTCCCATGTGATTTCTTAACATTGTGAATTACAAATTGGGTCACTATAAATCTATTTTAAATACATGCAACTAAAATTTGACCCCATATAATTTGGGTGCCTCGTTGGGCGGCAAAAAAAAAAAAAAAAAAAATGTGTCATGGTTCCGGTATGTAGTAAAGACGGCAGATCCAGGATGCAGCCATAAGAGCATGAGAAATGCGGGATTTTAATGTTTAAGTGCATGTAAGCAAATAAAACCCACAGTTAATCAACGGTATCTGGAATGATACCTAGGATTCGTAACTCGAAATGCAAATTTTACATTTGTCGATGAATGGGCTCTAGATCAATTGCTCAAGTGCAAAGGCAGCTCCATCGGGGACAGAAAGCCTTTGACGAGCGCGTACATCTGGTTGTAAAAGGGCGGAGCTATCAGCGAATATGGCGCATGGTATGGTAACAAGCAACAGCAATCGCATGAGGAATTGCAGTATTCTGCCAACACACTACCTACATCAGTGCCGCTCATATTTACTGTTACTTGCGGTACTTAACAAGATCGTTAGTTAGTACTGACCAGCGAGTAGGTCATATGCGTCGTAGATGTGACAGAAAATAAAATCTTTGGCGTCAGGCCACATCCGATGCAAGTAGTGATTTTCGCTGTACACGATGTCAAGCAGAATCATGAAGTATCCGCACTCGTCAGCGCAGCACGTTTGCGTCGCAAGTGCCAGAGCTATAATAGTACATAGATTTAATTATTCATAGACCTACTTGAACGGACTGTCGCCGAGCATTAGGGCGGTGAACGAGGGTGCGTGCGCATCAATCCCGGGAGTTAGCACAAAGATTCAAAGAATTTTTGCTGTATGTTGTATGCCTCCCGGGCCATGACGCTCGTGCAATTCTGGCAGCCTCACGAGCGAACTACAACTGTCATTCTTGTCAGGCGGGGTCCACATATGACCCGTGTCTCCGGTGTGTCCCCCGGGGCACTGAATGTTAAGGGGATTTACTGTCTGGTCTCGCCCGCCCCCCACCCAGCATCGGTCAGTTATTGACCACCTAACCGATCCCTGACGAAATAAAGATTGTTACGCTCGCCAATAACAGAATAAGCATCATGTTGTGTGTTCCATGCACGGCGGGGGGGAGGGGGGGGGCCTTATTGCACTTAAATTCTTAGCGGCCTCTGAACCCCTGCCTTGTTTGAATGAATCATTCCGGGGGTCCACGCATTTAAGTAGGACTACAGCCTAAAGATATTCACAATTATCATGAGTATCATGCAGCACCAAAGCATGCCAATGCAGTCTAACCTAAAATTGGGATTAGCCGTGGTTGCCTGTTGGTTGATAATAATGTACTGTGTAGAGTACTCGAGACATCAGTACAGCTGACCATCAAAATCAATAAAAAAAATAAACTGTACTTACCAATAATTATGATTAAATCCATAAATCCCTTTAAATCAGCCATCTCCGAAACAGAAGGATGCCTAAGTCCCCCCCCCCCCCAGACAGCGATCTGTGAAGGAGGAATATACAATTTATCCAACTGTAAATGAAATCTCAAAACCAGGTTAATCAGGTGTTGAGGAAGAAATTTACAAGTTAATCACAAACTACATATACAGTAAACAAATCATTAATTAATATGGACACAGAATTTATGCAAATTTAATTTAACTGAAATGCAGACGACTCTAGAATAAGAGTGGATATTGTCACTGCTAACTACAATTATCAATTAGATTTTAGTTACTAGATGGAATAATAAAGTAGACAAACAATTTACAGTTACTTTGTAGTGCCGGCACCTGGCGTAGGAGACCCTAGGCTGATCCCCCTCAAACCTGTAACATAAAGTTACTTAATGGCCATTATGGAATGATTCATTAACAAAATTATAAAAATACACACATGGCCAGAAGTAAGCAACAACATGCAGAAAAAACAATTATATTCAAAAAATTGATTTAAAAATTGCACCAGGACTTTTGAATACACATTACGTAATTATTGTCAGAATTACGATTTTCAAAAAGATGTGGTTTCCCAGAATCAAATAGTGCGAAATACGTGTCCATTTGCTGGTCAGGTTCCCAAACATCTGGACTGGTTTTAAAAGAGACAAGTTATGAATCTTGCAGATTGTACTCCAGGAGGAATACAGGCACGGAACGTCAAAATGGCTGCAAAAATTAATAACTAAATGGATATTTATTGTTGTCAGGTCTCCTCTAAATTTTTAGCGTTAACAATCGGAGTGGGTGTATGACCGAAAATGATAAATGTCAATAGAAAACCGGGGCGACACGTCCAGGGACGTTGGACTCGGGAAATTTAAATGACGACGAAAAAGCGGTCACATGATAAGAAAAACAAACTTTAATCGCACCGTTTACATTTTTGGTTTGTCATGCACTGTGAACACGTAATTAGACATAATTTATGTAAACCACGTGATTTATCAGACGCGAGTAGCATTTGATTGTCTCCACTTTTTTCACACATTTTTATAAGATCACCGTATTCCATGGACTATCTCATTTCCGTCTCAAAACCACTCTCCCTTTTTTCACTGCAAAATATTAATAAACCCTACGAACTCGAATAAATCAGTAAGCGGCTATTTGAAAGACATTTCATTTGTTTCGTGTCTGTCGTCCTTTCTGGCGTGCAAAACGGCAAGTGAGCGCTCGAGTTCCTGTAATTCGCCATATGTATGGAATGACAATCAAAATCCAAAGTGTGTCACCTCTTGGATTCTGGGATACATCTGTATGAAACAACATACTTTGACATTTAATACGAAAGATGTGGTCAAGAATACATGGTATAATTTGAAATCAATTTGTGATTCGCATTTCGTTTTTTGCATGATTGCAAATACTTTGGTCAGTGTGTGTAGTTTAATTTGAAAAATTTTATTATTTGTGTTTGGTTGACTTATTTAAAATAAAGACCCACAACGCACACAAAACACTCTAAACCACAACCTAACATGAAATTAGGAGTGGTGGGAGGGAAAAATTTGTCATGAAACACAACCCAAAATACACACTCAACGCGCCAGAAGCTTATGAATTCTACCAGCATCAGCAAAGAAAACAATGACCGAAGGAACATGGATGATTGGATAATTCAGCCCAACGTCTCTCTGGGATATGGTGAATAAAAACCAAAGCAGTGCCCATGAAAGTGGAAGATTCCAAAAGTAAGGGGGTGATGTGTTTTCTGATGGAGTGTAAATTTGTTTTTCTCAAGACAGCTTTCGCAAAACGTATTACGAACATATTCAAAAAACAAAAACATAGTAAGAACCCTCTGATGCAAAAATCGAATAGAAACCCCTTCGTTTTCGGAGAATATTTGCGATTTAGTTCATTTTGCATACATTCGCTTATGACGGACTGATTAAAGTTAATATCTCTTAGTTTTGTTAGATATAAAAGTGAGTTTACTCAAGTTACTACATAACAATTTGATATACTATTTGTTAAAATATTTATATGCATATTTCATCTTTAAAAAGGGTTTTGAAACAAAAAGACCGATTTTCAGATCCCAGAACGAGCTTAATGTTCACGTTATGCCAAAATAACTGGACTCGTTGTTTTATCACCAATTGAACCTGAGAAAGTATTGTGAACGGCTCATTGAGTAAAAACAGTGCATTCTAACGGGCATATAACTCACGTATTGTCATTACAATACGTGCTGTCCAAAAAAAAGCAAACACTTGGAGGGGTGGCAGGCGCCTTAAGTTTTGAACAAAAGCACGTGACTACTTTTCTTTATTGTAAAGGTAAGATGAGACTGTTAGCCTAAGATCCCTGAACAGTTCATAAAGGTGAGTCAGTAGTTTTTACGATAGACCCAAAATCAAGTAACCTGCAGGAACCCATTTTACAAAAATGTGGAGCTGGTAAAGCACAAGACTGGCATCCGAATGGAAATGAAAAACATACGGCAAATATAATATTGATGCAGTCAACTTTGACTTGCCAAAAAAGTTCTTGCAGCACAACTGCAAAACTGGGTCAATGACGGCATTACACATTATTATCTTAAATGATAATGAAATAAAACATAATTTCTTGGTGGACAAAAAATATCTTTCAAGCGATATAAAACTATGATAAGTCATAGACAAACTCCACATGACATAAAATGATAAATGCATTGGCTGCCAACTTGCTTGTTACTGAAAATAATGTTACATTCTCAACTTTATGAAAGGAAACCTATGTTTCAACACAAAAACTCAATAACAATAAATATTTCAATTCTTGTCATTAAATTTTGGGCAGTTAAGATAAACTCTTTGTGTGCCGTCACAACAAATTGATGATGAATAATTAGCCTAATCCAATGTGTCTTATTATGACAAAACAAGCTTTGTTGATCATACTTCCTAATTCGATTTTTAAGTGTGTTAAAATGCATGTTTTAGCTGTTATTACCAAATGGAAACATTTTAGATGTTAATAATCTGTTGCAGTAGAGTCTTACAAAAGGAAAAAAATGGTATGGTTGGACTAGAGATAATATTGGTGCGTATTTATAGTTGATTAACGTCATTCAATTTGGTTAAAGGGGTCCTGCAGGTTACTTCTGGGGTCATATCTTAAACTAAAAAAATATTGACCTATACCTTTATTGAACTTTTTCAGGGATAGGGATATTAGCTAACAGTCCATCTTACCTTACAACAAAGAATAAATAGTCACGTGCTTCGTCAAAAAACTTATGGCGCCTGCACCAAGTGGGCGGTTTTTTGTTGGGGAAAACGGTACAGGAAAGTCAACAGCTCTTATCAGTAATGTTTCTACATTTTTTTAATTTCCTAGAATGAATTTTGTCTAAAATGTCTGGTGTTTTACTCTAGTTGATGTAAAAACGGCCATATTTGAAGAAAACGAGTTGAATGGCAACACGTTGAAAAGAATATACTTAAAATGTTCTTTTATAATATTAGATTAAAACACATGTTTTTAAAAACTAGAACGTATAACATAATTTTAAGGCCTAATATTTTGGTTTTGATATTTGATGATTTCAAGGATATTATTCGCACAATTTTAAAAAGTGCAAATCCATTGCTATAATTTCAAGATAAATATTGAGTTTCAAGAGCACATTACTACCCCAAAATAGCACTGTTCTGAAGAATATTTTAATTCTGTGTAATTTAATTGTATTTTCGGAGTAAAAAATGAGAATTGGTTTTCTGTGAATAAATCAAGGCTTTCCATGAAAACAGACAATTTTTTAATTTCCTTTTTCATGGAAATGGGCAAGTGATAACCTTTCCTTGAAAAGTTATTCTCTGATAATTGTAATGGATATACACAAATTTTAGTCACATTTACTTGACAAACCTATTTATTAACCGTTGACTTGAACATATTGAATTTATGGTCCAAAAACTATTTCAAGGGGTTTACATACGATCGTATTTATAAAGCTTGCATTGAATTCTTTAGATAATAAAAGCATGCCTTTATAAATCGGCTGTTTATAAAAAGTCCCTTATTTTACCTTTTATATACGTATTAAAAAGAAACAACAAAGTAAACAACATTTCACACTTATGAAACAATATTCTCATTTGTTTTATTTTTAACTCTGATAAAAGATATGTTTGTCAACAAATGCCAACTTACTTTTTGAAAAGTCATTTTTTTAATAACGGATGTATTGTGTTAACACTGTATGAGCGATATACATTTACAAAGACAAAAGTTAAGCTTTTCAATTGTTATTTATCTATTTTTTTCTGTTTTTTTTTTTTTTTTTTTTTTTTTTTTTTAAATTACAAAAGACAAAACATTTTACCATGTAATTCTTCAATAGCTTGTTGGGACATATTACACATCTACAATTTTCTGTCAGTGTATAATCCACTTTTGAAACAAGTGATCAGATCGTTTCACACATGGGTAACCATTCCAATGGGTAATTATATGAAGAAGGGAATATTGGCAAACTACAAAAGGAAGGGGGGAATATGGGTGCCCCACATAGGCTACCATTGTTCAATGAGGGAATAGGGGGGACCATCGGTACCCATGTCAAGGAGAATATGGGATGACCAATGGGCTACCACATATAAGGAGATATGGGTGCCAATGGCTTACCCATATCAAGGAGGGAGTATGGAGGTGACCAAGTGGTACCCAAATCAAGGGAGGAGTATGGGTGCCCAATTGGCTACCCATGTGAAGGAGGAGTATGGGTGACCAATAGGCTACCCATGTCAAGGAGTATGGGTGACAATTGGCTACCCATGTCAAGGAGACTATGGGGACCAATTGGCTACCGTGTCCGGAAGGAAGAATATGGGTGACCAATGGATACCCATGTTCAAGGAGAATAGGGTGGAACAATTGCTACACATATTCAAGGCAAGAACATGGGTGACCAATTGGCTACCCATATCAAGGAGAATATGGGTGCCAATGGATACCATGTCACAGGAGGAATATGGGTGAACTTGATAAATTAAAAAACAGGCAAATGCATGTTGGGAATGGAAGGTACAAAACTTACTTTGAACGACAAGTGAATTTCCAAAATATATATTACGAACCTGTTGTCTGGAAATTTGGACATTTGGTATATATTGGGCTGTATATTTATTTGTACATGTAATAAAACAGGATGACTCGTGTCTAAAACGTCATGATCATTTTTAAAATATGATATAAGTCGATATTAAGGTTTTAAGAAGTTCTTTTCCATTTGTTTTTAAATTAAAATTGAATATGGTATCTCAACGTGTGCTGAAAAAAGTTTCACGGACTAGTCAGGTAGAAGTTTAGGCACAAGCATGAAGGACTGGAAAATGGCAGTACAGACTTTTTCTATTATAGATTTTGAGTTCATTAGGACCTAAGCCAATAATTTTTGGAAGGTGCGCAAAATTTGTTACAGTGCCATTTTGAAAATACAATATGGCTGCTACCAGTCCAAAATCACAATTATCCCTTAAGTATTTCCGATGGAGACCCAAAATTTCTCGGTACTCCGGTGTTAAGCACGAGAAGTGTTGGTAAAGTAAATTTTAGCATTAAATTGCCACCAAAAATCCAATATGGTGCCTCAAACGTAAAATATGCTCTCGGAATCATTTAAAATGACCTCAACACATCCATATACCTATTTACGGTACTTGAATACATGTGAACAAATACTTAAAATATGTTCTGAAGGTGTTCAAAATCTGTTAAATTGATAACAATCGGAAGTGTTACTTAACACCTCTAGAATGCATTCCAACGCATCCGGGGACCCGCAAGTGCTGCACATTGACAGTTCGAGCCTTAATTACGTGTATGTTTCATGATTTTGCTTTATCACTTATGAGATACAGGTATTTGAGTCGAATAGAAACCATTATTTGGCCATTTCGCTGTAATGGACATTTTTCAAAATTCAAGATGGCAAGCCCATACAGCCGCCTTTACAAAATAGTAAACCTAAATTATATGTGTATTATTATGTAGTTACCTCAAACTAATTATTAGATATAAAGGTTATAAATAAGGTAGTTGAGAGAAGTATTTGACCATTTGACATTTCTCATGGAATTCTGTTAGTTAACATGCCAACATTTTAAGAGGGGGGCCAATGTGGCTGCCTTTGTACCTTCGTTTAAAACTAATAAATTACGATAGATTGTGCTGTATTTGTTAAAACACCCAAAATGGTATTAAAGTTTAAATAAAGTTAATTGGGGGAGGATGATGTCTTTGAGCATAATAACTCGTAATTGGTATATTTGTTTTGAAACATACTTAAAATTCAAAATGACGGCCAATGATTATGACTATATGCCAATTCGTAGGTTTTAAAGATCTTAAAAGGCAGCCATATTGGCTTCCATCTTGATTGGTTAAGCTTGTTAACACACTTGATGTAAGATATGAGTTCCTACTGGGTATAGAGCGAGATTATGCTCTATCACAAGATACTTGATGAGTTATGGTACATGAATGATTTCAGGGCTATTATGGTTTTAGGGGTGGCCATATTGGATTGATTGATGGTAATGGTTTGTGATCAAATCACGTCAATACCCCGGCAAAAGATTCCTCGTGTTTTTAAAACCTGGATATATAGTGCATAAAAATATGGCCATGTGAATGAATTTGAGAGTGATGCGGCCATAAAAATTTTGGGATTTCTAGAAAAGGGCACTGCACGAAAATTTTGCACACCCTCCAGAAATTACTAGCTTAGGTCATCATTGACAAAATCGATCAATAGAAAAACTTAGTACTCCCTCACCCCTGTGCCACATTACTCCTGACTAGACAGAGAAATTCGAACCCAATCGATGACGTGCATTTGGTCCTCGAATAAATCTTCATATTCATACCCAATCTATTCACCATAATTTAGCAAACTAAGTAAAAGTTATACAAAAACTGTCCAGGATTGTGTGTTGGAAATACATTGACAAAGGCCATATAGATCACATGATTATCTTAAAACGAAACATGACCTATCCAGCAAGCATGCAAAACATTTACTGCTCAGACTTCAGATTCACAGTTATAACTCGTAAAACAATTGGGTTATATTTTTCTTTTAAAAAATCGCCAAAAATGATTTAAAAAAAAAACAAAAACAAAAACAAACAAACAAAATCAACCAACAAAATACTTAGTTAATGCCGGACAGTGATCAAGAAAAATAAGTCTTCTAAAGAAAAGCATGATGTGCCGACTGATGAGTGTTAGAACATTTTTTTTTAAATGTGTATGTAATAATAACAAAATATTGGATTCCCAGGCATTATGACGCCCTACCCCCAAGATAGCCAAACAAAAAAGTCTTCTCTTTCACTAAGTATTCCACAAGAGTTCAGTATGTTATTTTTAGCTGTTTGCCAGGGTGGGTGGTTGAACTCTGTTCAATCATATGGCACAACATGTGAACATTGGGTTGGGTAAAATGAAAGGTAAATAATGAAACACAAGATGCAGAAGCTACGTTTCTAGAATTTGGGTTATATTTTTTTACTTTAAAAAGGATAGAAATGTATGGAAAAATTTATATTTTAGGTCCCAAACATCCGGCGTAAATAAGCCTTATATTACAGCCCCGAGTGGCTGAGTGGGACCCGAAGATTTAGTAGCTTTGAACCATATTTTATAACTAGAAATTTAAAGAAAAATAATAAGTGAAATTGTTTCAAATTTACTTCAAATAATTCAAAGTAATCCAAGATTCCACAAACAATAACATAACGGCCTCCAAGTCATACCTTTGTCAGCATGTTTTCACACGTGCTGGCTGCTGCTAGATGATGTAGTATGAGGTAAGTGTAGTTTTTCAAAAGTGCTAAAAATGAATGGCCTACAGTCCGCCCCCCCTTAAACATTTTTTTTTGGGGGGGGGGCGATTTTGAAAGGTGAACTATTTTTACCGACATTGTGATCCTTTTTCCACAGAAAAAATATAAAAACCCATAATTTTGACTCGCACCGTTCGCCAAGTCTATTTTGTGCCTTTTGATCCTCTTAGGTTTTTATTTTATATTTATGTTTTTTGTGGGAGGTGGGCTTTTATGAATTGGTGGAGTCCCGACCCCGTCCCACCCCCTGTGGTTACGGGCCTGCATACAGTGATCACTCCAAGAAAAATGAGAGGAGGAAAAATAGAAAAGGACCGTACACTTTTAAAAATACCAGTGTTAATTATGATCTTATGTATTTAATGAGTGTATCCGTGCTTTGCTAAATCCAGTAAATCGAAAAAATCAGTTAAAAAAATCAGATTTTTGCAGTCTGTACAAGTATAGTTGCCATATTCTCTTACAAATTATAGGACCATGCAGGACTAACCTATAGGGAGAAAATCGGATATTTTATCATAGTGTCCGTACGAACGTTACTTGGCAGCCTTGCAATTGAATGGAGATTAGTATCTTGGAACACTGCCCCGTTTAATTCATGTTTCTGTCATTCTTCTGTTTACAAAAAGTACTTATTAGAATAATACAGGCCTATCCTTCACTTTTAAGGGGGGTGTCTCGTTTTTTACCCCGAACTTCGACTGCAATTTTCTTTACTTTACCATATTTACTTATGCAGGCTGTATATCATATTGTGGACTTAACACCCCCAGCTCCTTCTTGGACATTTTTAACATTAAAAAAAATGAAACAAGTTAGTTGATGAGTTGTTTTTTAGTTTTTTTACCATTTTTAAGACCTTTTTAAAAAAAAAGATCTTGTCAAAAGTCGACCTTACGGCCCTGTAAACATATATTTAAGAATGCTTGTTCAAATGTATCAATATGAAGTGAATAAGCCTAAAGTGACAATGCCATAAAACAGTAATAACACGACAGAAAAATCCAAACATGCTTCTCCTTAGGGCCCGATTAAGATAACCTGCTAGTTAAAAAGGTCTGTGGTGTTTCTTTTGAACTTGTTTGTCAAATACTTCTTCAAAAACCTTGGTAAGTGTCTACAACCAAACATGTCAGGTTCATGCCATAGAATCTGCAGGTAAGTATCCGATACAAAGATCAAATCAAAGTTGTGGACCATTGGTTAAGACAAGCTCGAGCATATTTAGCCTGTTCTGTCTTGGGTGCTTGCAAGGTGGACAAATTAAGTCTTCGTTCTATGATGTCCTGCGAATCAGGCCATTTTAAACCCGGGGAGGGAAGGGGGAGGCGGGTGGGAAGTGGGGGGGGGAGTGCACTTGTATCCAAAGTTGGATATGAGGCGTGAACAAAGGACTTCCAAAATACACCCTAACAGGGTATTTGGGGTATCCACCGACTAGGAAAATATAGGGGACCCAACAAGTATTTCTGTGCCTGGATTAAATTGCATGGCAAGGCTAAAGAAGTATTGTTGTAAGTTTTGCGTACCACAGAAACAAGTAAGCAATGGCATGAATGTTTCGGTGTAATATAGAACCACTAATTATTGTCATTCGAACTGGGCTTTTCATTACAAAACTTTTGAGTCGTCGTGTTTCGTGGAAGTTTATTGAGTATTTAATGGTACATCAATCATTTACAAGGAGTTTTGCAGGGGTGAAAATAGCGATTCTCCCCGATTTTGTAGTGCTTATTAATGTTCTTTGTTTTCATTCATCAATCACTTGATGCACATCCAATAATTCGCAACTCTTTCCATGCCACCATGTAGACCAACCCCCGTGCATTTACCCAGTTTTCTGCTTTAAAATTCCTTGTCCTAACAGGATATATCCCTTGTTCTTAAGACAAGCTCACATTCACCTTCATTGGTTTGGTATTTATAAAGGGGGTTTGTTCCGAGGTGGTGCATGAGTTTTCATCTTGATGAAGATGAACTTCGCCCTAAAAACCCCATCGGTAAAGTTTCGCGCCGATTTCAATCTCTTTTTTGGACGTGACGGGTCTTAAACATTGCGTGTTTGTAAGCCCATAGAGTACGCTGTAAAATTAGATGGTCGACCAAAATGGGGACCTTTTCGTTTATAACTTCCAACCCAAACATCTTCTTAGCCCTAAGTCGTGGGGGTAATGGGGGGGGGTGGGAGCTTCTTTTGATACCAAAATTTGACCATTCGGGTAAAATCTGTGGGTCCTGGGACGAGGTCATTAGCAATCGGCCCGCACCGTTGCGACCTTCAATAGCTCATTTTCAGATTTTGTCAAATCGAAAATGTCCTCAAAGTTAAAGATTCCATTCTGTTAATGATTTGTGAATAAACTGATACAAATTATTTTTTTGTGAAAAAAAAATCAAAAAAAAATATCTAAAACCCAATTTTTGCAGCTCATATTTTTATGAAGATGAAAACCATGTCATTAATAACATGAAATAATGACTCAAATTTTACTTGTCGAGTTCATAATTGAGGATATAAATGGACATTTCAAAAGTCATTTCATGGCTCATGCACAGTATTTGGAATACTAAATCCTGTTCAAGATTGTTTGGACAATAACACCCACCCACACCAGGTGAGCACCTTTTTTTTCAAAATAGACTGCCAACTCAAAACTTGAGGTTATGGGGGGGGGGGGAGAACTGCAAATTAACAGCAACGGTAAATTCATATCGGCATCACCTTTCCGGCTTAAACTGGTACGACGGTAGGAGGGCGCTCATCGTCACATCGTACACAGACCTTGACTAAATGCTACAGCGGTCACGAATAGATATTTAAATCTTAAATTAAACATTACACTTGTTTACGATACCGTTTACGAGAAGGGGTATTTAGCTGGCCTTATATTTTTGAGGATTTCCCGATTAATCCAATATTCGTGATGTAGTGCACGAGGTTTTTTTGTGTTGGTGATCAATGAGATCAGTGGCTTGAACAAAGTGAACGTGACCAGTTGACCTGGTAACGGTCTTTTCTCCTCTAACGTGTCTACATCAGTGAATTAGGCTTTTGAGATACATATATTACCGATTTGATACCGATTCATGTGATGACAATTAACCTGTTCGTCCAAGAAATAATATAATTGTTCGACATCGAAATAAGTGCAACAGAAACAGTTTGCGTTTGTTATACTTATAGGAAGTCGCCACTTTGAAAAAAGTTTGTAGTTTTCGAGTTAATCTTAATTTTAAAATATACTATAGTTTCATTTGCCCACTATTAGCTGTAGATTGACCCAATACCGTATGTTAAAAATCATCGAATGGTGATTTTTATTCCATCTTAATATTAAAATGTAATAGTAGTTCATTTGTGCCACTATATATAGCTGTATAGATTGAAGAATTTGAATTTTGGGATAGGGGCCAAATTGGCCCCAGAAATGACAAAAGGTTAAAAAAATGACAAAATTGTAAAACAAGGAAAACGGTATTTGGTATGCATAGTATTTTTCATTTAAGGAAGGAATTTCAACCAATAATCAATGCCAATTTAAAACCTATATTCACTGTTATTAGTATGGACTCCCAATTTGAAAAATTTGGATAATAATGGGGAAAATTACATCCAATTTGGTCAAATAATTAACAATTAATGCCGGTTACTCTCTGCGGTATTGCTCTGTTAAAATGGTTAAAATTGGGTATAATTCAATAGCAGGCTTGTAACCATGGGAGGGGTTGTGGGGGCTGACGCTCCATTCAAAAAAACAAAAACCAAAAACAAAAACAAACAAACCCTAAAGAGCTTAAAAAGGCCAAAAATAGATGTTGCGAGCGAAAAAAAATAGGATATTTATGCTTTTTTGTTGAAAAAGGTAAATATTTAGGTAAAGTCCACTTTTTGCCAAATGTCCCCTTTTGTATTTTATGGACCAAATTTGCCCCCTATGTAATTTTGGGGGAAGTCCTCTTTATGAAAAAAAAATCGCCCCCCCCCCCCTAATTTAATGTTCCTCTACTGACATTCGCAATGAAAACTTGAAAAGGAAATCAAAATTGTACAACCCAAATTGGTCCAAAATATAACCCATAACCCAATTTCAGTAGGAAGAACAGCTAGTCTTTGGAATAAAAGCTATCCTAAAATGTTGTTTAATCTGATCTTTTGGTTTATTTCTGTCCTGAAATTATCTCAACTATGTGTATTATTATTGGTTAAGTATATAATATGAAAGTCTGCTGTCCCCAAGAAACTAATATTGTTTCTACAGGTCTGTGTGGAAATCTTACTGCGCAGAAACATTGACAACAAAGGGGAGCTGCATGACCTTTTAAATGGCCTTATACCAGGCACCTCATGCGAGTTGAACAAATACCTCCTAGAAAAAAACATCCTATACTAAACATTTGGTGAAATGCTCCTACTCCCACAATTGTGTCCAGAATAGAGGCAAGTTTGGTGTTATTGCTTTCAGGTCAAGGACCATATCTGGGTCAGACCTTTATTCTAGTCCTTCCATGTCCAAGTAAAGCTAGTAGATGTAGCAGATCATAACCTACTCTGATATGCTATGCAGCATAGAGATACCAGCTTTACTTTGAAGTGGGAGCAGCAATGCATGATAAAGACGTTTTGCAAAGAAGTACGCCACTGATTTCGACAAAAGTCGAAAGATGATGATGATATTGTCCACCTTTGCCAACATGGCAATCGTTTCGTCAAATCTGTGTGGTTGACACCTGACAAAAAATGCAAACATGTGGCTATTCCAGTTGCTTCTCAAAACATTAACTTCCACATATAATTGCCCAATTTATAGCTTTTAATTCACACTCTTTTGGGGTCTATTTTGACCTCTTGTTGGCCCTTTCTAGGGTCAATTTTGGAGTCAAATTTATTGAAGATCCACTCGCTAATAGCCTCGTCCCCGGGAACCACAGATTTTACAGGAAGTGATCAGAATATAATTTTGGTGTCTGTAGAAAGGTACTATTTGTTATTACTCTGTGAAATCGTAGGTCTTAAAAGATTTAACTTAGATATTATGAGTGAAAAAGACTGTGCACAATTTATTATGTTTACACAGTCTCTGGAGGATTCGTAAATCACTTTTAGCCCTCATATCGAAACTGGTTGAAATGATACGAGCACGATATTTAACAGATGGGTATTGGAGTCAAGGCGACTCAATCGAGATGAAACTATTAACTTGGATTATTATATTGCTCTTTTGGGGTGTACCTTGACAGAAAAAATGTGAAAATTTAATTTATTTTAATCTAATACCAATTAGTCCAGGAACTTTAGGTCTGTGTTGCCAGAAGGCGGAAATAAATAAGTACAAGTTGAATTTTACAGGATAGTTTCCTAATATTGTGAAGAGCAACATATCAAAAGTCCCCAAGAATCACCCGTGTGGTATTCGAGAAATAAGGGGGTAAAGTTTATACAGGGGTTTCAAAAAATAAAATGATTCAATTGAGCTAAATCAAAAGCTATCGTATTCTTTTAGTCAAACTGAATAAGAAAATGTATAGTTTGTCTAACTTTTGAACTTTAGTTTTGGACATGCAGGCCAAAATTATTTTCAAGTTCATCGTGGGGTAACATTTTCTTAAACAGTACGATTTTTATTCAACTAATTTCAATTATTACTCGTACATGTTGTTTGGTCATTATGGCAAAACATGTTCATTCACAGTATCTACATCTTCAAAATATTGACCTTATAGGGCGGTGGCTTGTGACCTCCCATAGACCCAGTAGAAACCTGCCATAATGAACCCTATAACTATACAAGTAAATTACTTAAACTATTTAAATATAACTTTTCAGTTTATACACAAATAGACGAACAAATTGATACACATTTTTGGAAAGAATCGGATCACTCCGAGCGTTTAACCCCAGTATGACTTGAACAGTAATTATTTCCATATAGTTAATAGTCCATAAATCGCAGATAAGGCAAACTAATAGTTTTCCTTATCTGCGATTTATGGATTATTAACTATATGGAAATAACCTTTTTTTAATCCTTATGACATGATACAAGCGTTGGTATACATTTGAACACAATTGGAACATTTTAGAAGACCCCTGTACAAACTTTACCCCCTTATTTCTCAAATAGCATACAGAGGATTCTTGGGGGCTTTTGATATGTTGCTCCTTACAGCATCAGGAAACTATCGTGAAAAATTAAGCTTGTACCTATTTATTTCCGGGGGTTTTTCTATATATCTTGGACTTAATATATTAATAGCAATGATGTTTCATTTTAGAATTTGTAAAATGCATATAAGTGGAACGATTACCTTGCCATTTTGAACTTTTACTGACTCATATTTTGAATCAATTCCTGCCTTAATATTGAAACATATGCATACAAAATACAATGTTCCTTTTTTACTCGTTTTTAAGTAATTTTTTAACCTTTTGGCCTTTTCTGGATCAATTTTGACCCCAGATTCCAACATTCAAATTCTTCTTGAATCTACTGGTATAGAGTGGAGAAACTGAAATACAGCATTTTAATATAAAGTTGGAACAACTACATCAACATTCTATGATTTCTACCTTATTTGGGTCAATTTTAAGCCCTGTTTTACCCTTTCTGGGGTCAAATTTGACTCCAGATTCCAATATTCTTTTTCTTCTTGAAAAAGTTGAATCCACGGCTTTATAGCGGTGAAAATGAAATACTATTAGGTCATGAGCCCATTACCGAAACCCTGCACCCTGAAACCGTTGATTAGTATGAGGTAAAGTAAACACTTAAAATAAAGTAGTTAGCCTTTCAAGTGTATAATAGAGGGCGCTTTATGTCAAAAATAGCTATTACTTACTATACACTTGGACCCACAACCACAGCCTCCTCCTTAACCGCATAACCATGGTTCTTGAGTCTTGATGTATTGGCGGATGGTTACTTAGTGAGCAACAAATCCTTCTTCTTACGACGCCTGCTTGCGAGAGCTTCAGGCAAGGAGTGTAAACGCATAGTATGGCACGTCACACGTTCAAATCATGGCGATTTTCATGCCCTGTGGATCGAGTTAACCCCGCTATATGTCGAGTTTAAAGCGCTGCCTATCCAGTTACTAGTTTGAACTCTATGTGCCGAAATTTCATAAATCATGTCCAAAAAACATGTCCAGAATAAATCATGCCGAGTTTTAAAAAACTGGACATGATTTTTTTTCACAATAGGTCAGCAAACGGACATTATTTTTTTTCTCAACATGAGCAACTCGACATGATTTTTTTTCTTCACATGACAACTCGACATGATTTTTTTCTCAACTTGAGCAAAACTCGACAGATTTTTTTCTCCACATTAGCAAACTCGACAATGATTTTTTTCTCAACATGAAGCAAACTTCGACATGATTTTTTTTACACATACACCAACAAATCAATGTCGAGTTTTCCTCATGTTTGAAAAAAAGCATGTCAGATTTTGAAACTGGACATGATTTATGTCAAACTCACCATATATAGAGCAAAAAACTCGATGTAATAGAGGGCAAACTGGACATATAGCGCTTTAAACTCGACATATAACGCTGCACACTCGAATAATGGCGAGGACACTCGATACACAAACAGCGCTGAAACTCGCATGCGCGGGAAAATCCGCCATGATTTGATACGGGACGTAAATCTGGACATGATTTATGTAAACCTCACCATATAGAGAGCACACCTCGATGTATATATGGCAAACGGGACGATAGCGCTTAAACTCGACATATAACGCTGCACACTCGACATAATGGCGAGGAAAACTCGATACACAAAGCGCGTGGGCACTCGACATGCCGGGGGGAAAACCTGCCATGTTTGAATAACTTGGGCGTGCCATAGCATAGCGACACAACCAAACGCGTCCACATATGTTGCTGTTGTTAAGAAATTACTAATAACGTACTTCAACACACAGGTGCTTGGTTGTGGTTTATGTGGCCTCAGGGATGGAATGCCCCTGGGGAGCGTCTCATGCTTCTCTTGTTCGGCATCTGTGCCGGCGACCGGCCTGATATTGCGGGAGCCTGTCGTTTTGTCTGGAAAAACAATCTTGGAATATGCGCACAGGATGTAGATGTCAAAGGGAGACTCAAAGGGCCTTTAGATGGGCTCGCCCCTTATTGTGTGGAGAACCATCAGCGCGCAAGTCCATCCGGGGCACAGGTGTATGCTTTCCGTCTGCACGGCCGTGCCAGGCGTCACCTTTGAGTTACCTGGTCTGAAGCGCCCCCGGAGCACGGTGATAGTCATGTTCACCTTGGACTGCACTCTCTTATAAGACCCACATCGGAAGCGGTGGCGTAGCTAGGGAGGGGCAAGGGGAGGGGCACATGCCCCGGCCCCGGACAACACCTCAGGGGGCGCTGAATTGTGTTTTGGAAAAATAAAAAGAAAAAAATACCGTTGTTGTGATTTTATTGCTATGGTCACAGGCAGTATACTTCAAGATAATGAGATACTACTGAATATCTCCCGAAGGCACTCAACCTGCTATTTACCTCAAGAGCATCCCACGGCTCCGAACCCTGGAACCCGCAAGGGGCAGTATAGTTAATCAGCTTTCATGATGGTGAGATAACCGAGAGCTATCCGGATCGCTGAACATGCCTAAACCCAAGAGCTTCTATAGGGGGTTCCGCCCCTGGACCCCCTCAACGTTCAGCATAGTTCAAGATTAGGACATAACCCCTTTCCGAAAGCACTCGAACCCTTTTAAACTCAAGAGCTTCCGTTGTCTCTTCTCTGCCCTGCACCCAAACAGGGGCCTTTTTCCGCCATAACCTGTATGTCCTGAGATCTACTGCGCTTGCCATGTGCACGGGCCGCCTAGAGAATTTGCGGGGCCCGGGGGGAACTTGAATTTACGGGCCCCCTTTTACCAACTTCATTTTCCAGAACTCCATGGGGGGGGGGGGTGTGTTGAGTTTCAGTGGGCTGCGAACTGGCCATTACCCGGCGCGGTGGGTGTGGTGGCACTGTATAATGTAGTAGTTTGATCGATTCAAACTTAATGGTGTTTTTTGTTTGAAAGTATTAATCGTTTGTTCATGTAGACTGCCCAGGGTTTGGTGCGGGAGGTGGTGTCCCCTCCCGCTCGAAGCGCGGAAGTCTTGCATGTTCACTTTCCAAAAAACATTTTCTCATGAAAATTTGATAGAAACAAATTATAAATTTGTAAGTGTTTCCTTTTAATGATAGAGGTATATAACGGTTTTTAAAAAGTCAATCTGCTGATGTGTTAGTTCGGTTTTAAATAATAATCTAAAAAGTGTGCATGGAGAGTTCATATAAATTATGAGAGGCCCTGGGGGGTTTGGTGCAGGCACGAAGCGCAGAATCCTTATTAGCAATGTTCACTTTCCAAAACACATTTTCTCAGTATATTTTATAGAAACCTTGAAAAAATTGTAATGTAGTCCACTTTATAATCATGACCAAACCGTTCCTTAAAATCTTAATTGTTTTTAGTAATTTCTCAAACCAAGAGGGCCCTGCACTAAATTTAGTATAGTCTGATTTTGTTATTCCTGCCATTAAACGCATATTGGCGATGGTACGAATAATGTGGAGGGATGTGTTGAGAACCAAAAAATAAAAACCGTATAAAGCTGAAATGCTAAACTTTGTTCAACAAATAGATGCTTACCCATTGTACATGAACTTTTGTATCGATTTATAAAGGCTTCATACAGATTCAATTGAACAGATTGTCGAAAGTTGAGACCCGCTATCGATCCTGTTTGGTGTCAATCAAAGAACGGATAAAGGGTCATGAACAGTTGAAGAGGGAGGTTTAGGCCACGTAGGATATTGTACTTTGAATATGGACTGACCCACAACTCTAAATAACTTAGATAAATATGATGACCAATTGATAATTTCCTGGAACAAAGACGAATAAATGTAAACGTATCAGATTTGGTAATATTTCCTTATTGACGAAAATAACTTTGGTTAGTAATAATTACTTATTCATATCTTTTCTTAGGTTGAATCTTCAGAGTTTGTCCAAGTTTAGTGTTTGGAGTTTATGATGGTGAATTGCATGGTAACATTGTTAGTGAGAAAAGGGACATTGTTTTAATTCTGGCCTTAATCTGATCTGGAATCGTGACATCGAATTTCTATTGTATTGATGGGTAAAGCATACAACCTCTCAGAACAAAAGTTGGGGGGGGGAATCGTCGACACGCCCCGAAGACTTTTAATTGCACTGACAGGAATTTAAAAAATCCGACTATACCGCGCGTTAGAGCAAAAAAAAAGGGAAAATTGCAAGGGTATAGAGTATTTCTCAAAGTAAGTAGGTATTATTGTCGCAGGAGGGGGGAAACGGGCCCCTGTACAGCCAATGCTCCTCTTTCCTCTCTCCCTCACCATCTCTAACTTTTATCCCGATGACTTTTGTCACAACCGCAAGGGCCTTAAACTTTTATTTTTACAGGCACCTATGACCGGGCACCCTTAGAACCGGCCCAGGTTCAAATTACCACCTTTTTGACCCCCCTCTCAGCAATACTGCCCGTGCTGCTCATGTGTGGAGTGTGTTTGCCCTGTATGGGAGGGGTCAGCCCAGAAGCTTGACCCGTAGTGGATGCCTCCTGCACGCTGTTGCTGGGGGTCTTCGGCTAGCTCGCGGACAAATTATACATGCAGCATTGTAAACATGCATGAGCATGTTGCCAAGATCTGGGATGGAGCGCCCTGTGCTTGGACAGAGGACGGCTGCTTGACTGCCTTGGTACGGGCTAGTTTTCTTAGGCAAGTCCGGTCCTTTGAAATAGTCTCTAAAGAGTTTGGGGGAGTTGGCTTGTGGAAGAAAAGACTTGCTGTCAACCAAGTTACATCCATTGGTATTAAGCCTGGTAAGCGTCTTCCGCCTGGGCTGCTTCTCGTGGGCTGAGTGGCGGTGTTTCAGCTGATGGCAGATCAAGAATCGGGTCGATCAAATGTTTCCCAGATCAGGGCACTGGAGCATCTCTTGGTCTGCCCATGTTGGTGCAACAATGCACAGACAGGAACTTACAGAATTCAGTGAAGCAGCAAGGACATTGTACCCACCTCTGGCTAGATCCATTTGAGAACCACTGTGTTTGGATACGTAGGAAAAGTTCAAATTTAATAATCATTGGTATTGTTCAATTGGCGATCTTTAAGCAATGCGTTCTTGGTATACGAGCTTAAATGGCAGTTCATTTTGATCAGAAATGATATTATCTTTCACTCCCCTCTTTTGAGTCATGTATTGTCTTCTTCTGTATCATATATTCTTCCTCTACTATTATGTAAGACAAATCTTTGGCACCAACTCTCCTGATGGCCACCTGTATCTAGTGCGACATCATTTAACTTCCAACCATGATCATCTGGTGCGAGGAATTCTGGATCTGCCACATATGCTGGTACCAAATCAGGCCTTGGATAATTGGCTCTCTGGATGTGCATCCTCAACAAATCTCTCATACGAGTGCTCTGGCACATCAGTCGATCTTCCAAGGCTTAGGAAGGCATCGATATACTTGTCACGTTTTGACTTAACCCGTCTACCTGAGCCATTTTTGTAACAAATCCGACCCCCCCCCCCGCCGATTTTCATTACTGAACATCTGATTCCTGCTAAATTTGGTACCACAGGTAGCTTAGAGTTTCGTCTTTCCACTTGGTATCAAAATTAAGTGCCAACATCCCAATTATGACGTCACTATGGCGTCTATATGGAGGAAAGACTGAAAATACATGTTACTGTTATAGGGTGGAAACTTGATATTTCACAATTTACGACTACAAAAACATGATTATAGCACTAAAATGCTTCATTTGATAAACGCAGGTTCATAAGGGGAGCCAACAAACCGCCATGAAAATTGGATATCCTAACAAATTTTGGCCAAAAAATTGAATTTCCCTATGTGTGTATCTATGGAAATGACCAATTTTGCGAACATGCGAACTTTATGACGTCATTGTGACGTAATGCCTGGCAGTTGGTAGTTATTTTGGTTATCAAGGATAAGAGGAGGACCATGCTATCTATTGGTACATACATTAAGGGCCTGTGATGTTTCTGTGTTGTGCTAAGGCATGTGGGTACTAATCTCCCGAAGGGGGTGGTTGCATTTTGGCAGCCATTTTGAAAAAGCGCCCTCACCGTTTAAACAACCCCTTATGGTGGGATTTTTGCAGACAACCTGAATTCAGTTTAGCTTAGGTATAAAGCTTCACAACAAATGGTTGTCTCCAAAAATCCCCAGGGGTTGCAGGGGGGGTCATGGTAGCCGTAGTCTATATTCATTTTAATATGAAATTGGATTATAAATACATCACCATTCTGCGATTTTACCTTATTTGGATAAATTTGGAACTTTTTAGCCCATAAAAAAATTGCACCACTAGGATTCTACATCCACCCAGGTAATGTACCTAATATGTGGTAGCAATGATTTTTCTACTCTTCCACTTACCCCTGGTGCCAAAACTGGTCCGGGCTGAAGTACTATTGGAAATTAGGAGGAATAACATATCAAAAGTCTAGAGTATAAGTAGCGGAGAACATGCATTTGGGCAAGAGTTTGTACGGGGAAAATAAGTAGGTATAATTGTACGAAATCTATAAAAACTGGTTGGCCATTCATACGAGTAAAATAAAGACCCAAAAAGTAACGCAGCCTGTCTAATTACCCCCATAGGTTACAACCATTGGCTTGCCCGAAAACATCAAATTATATCAAAGTTCGTTTTCTTCCGTAAATTTGATACCACTACTGTGCCCCATTGCGATCAATATGCCAACCAAAATACCCATTATAAGAAAATATCTCCCTTTTAAAAGTTGCATAAAAGGATAGCCATATTGATTGCCGATTCAGTAAAAGACCGCATTCTTCCCGTCACTTAATCCATGGTTGTGTATGTAACCTTGTAATAATGTCTTTCAGTGCTAAACTTTGAAAAGTGACACATTAGTAAAATGGACATTGTGTTGGCGATACTTGACCACAATGGAGCAACAAAGGTGTCAACATTTGCAGCACAAAACCGGACTAGTGATATCATTAATGTTTGTGTGCATAGACCCATGCGTTTGTAACTTATGGAGTATTTAGACAGGCTGCGTTACTTTTTGGGGGGTCTTTAGTATAGGTTTGCCCTAGCTGTGGGTTAGGTTTTAAAGGTGCATTCGTGATTCCGACAACCTTCGTTTTATGAGAAAAAGGGTATTCTCAACTTTTTAGTGATCCGACCTTGCGAGTTTTGTGGTTATGAGCAAAATGCTTGTTTCACTCTGCTATAGGGTCTGTCCGTTTAAGGACAGGAAATAAAAAAAATGCGAATTTTTTTTTTTTTTTTTTTTTACAATTTAATTTGCACGTAAGCTTTAGGTACACGTGGTTTACTGATATTGACGGTTCAGATGATGTCAAAAAATCTCAGTCTTTTTGAGGTAAACTGGGGGACGAGGCTGAGATCACGAAATGCCCCTTTAATAGTTATGAGGCAATAAAGGTTTCAATGTCATCCGATCTTTTCAAAATGGTCCAAGATTCTTCAAATAGTCCCAGACCAGGAAAAATAATACTTGCATTAATTTCCCATGTGGCAACGTAATTAGAGGTCAAAACATGTAAAAATGGTCTACATGTCTATGGGGATCTAATTGACATACTAAAATGTTCAAATATAGAGCAATATGCATTTTCTGTTATATATCGGTTTTATGACCAAACAAAACAATTTGAGACTATATTTATCGAAATCGGATTCACTCTGAAAAAAAAGCCTGGGTGACCTTGAACCGTTATGAGACTACTCTGTGATCTGAAAAATACTGTAGTAGAATGGCAAACTAGACCCTTTTTTGACCCTTCGATCAAATGCATACGTTGGTGCAGGTCAATTCAAAACAATTAGTGATGTTTTACTGTGACCCGCCGTACAAAAACTGGCCGCCCAATTGTTTTTACATGTTCCCCATTATGATTTTGCGTTGACTTTTGACACATTATTTGTGACAATTTAATGGTATGATAACACAACCTTGTTTTCTGTTGCATTCTTTAGGGTTCAAAAAACATTAAAGTCCAAGTCTGTGAAATACAATCGAGTACATTTGTGATTGATCTCACCCATTTAACACTAAGTGACCGGGGGGTGGGGGTTCATTTGACCCCCCAAAATTGGTTTTCTTGCGCGCTGGCCGCTTTACACATACGCGTGGGATTTTTTTGGGGTACGACGCCAATTTTTTGTAGTTGTCCACTTTTAAAATGCACTTCTGTTCAGTACCAACCCCCCCCCCCCCCTGGGCACTATGGAAGTCATCTGATAAATTGTTTATAGCAAAAGAACCAAAGCTATTTTTTGCTGATATATGTTTCACACATACATGTAAGTAACCAATTATCATTGTAACATAAAAATAATGAACCCTTAAATGTGCGAAACAAACGATTTTTGTCGGGGACGTTGGAACCGTTATGTACGAACTCTATGGGACAATGACGTTGTATTTTTTTGCAACACCCTTAAAAATACAGGCTCCCGAACACTTGCAGGTTGTGTCTTAAATATATGAATTTGGTTTCTTCTTAGAATAGTTGATCAACATAAATCCAGTTTTTCAAAAAGTTTGATATAAGCGCAAGGCTCATTGAAATTTCCGTCTTTTTGTCCAATTTTCGCATGTTTTGAAAACAATGATTTGCCCCTACTTTGCAGCCCGAAATACAAATTTCATTTTATATTGCTGATTTGGGGTTGTCTTATGACCCTTCACATGTGGTATGAATTTCGTCCAAAAATTCCTCCTTCGGGAAAGTGTTTCCTTATATCTCGTGGGTTCTGCACAGTGTCGAATCAGCATAACTGCTAGTTCTGGAGAAAACGCGCGGTGGCGTTTGCAAGTTTGAGTTACCTTATGAATGCGTGTAATTAAATGAATAAAATGATTGGCTATTTTAAGTGGTGTATGTTAAGACATGAAATGGTTACTAACTGCCGACCGTATTAAAATAACAAGAAACAACTGTATCTTATTCAAGGCCACTGCCGTGATTCGACATTGTCAAAACCCATGTTTGATTCGCTGTGTTCTAGGAGTCGAATACTATTCGACTTCATGAAACCCGTTGAATTTCTAATGTTGGTAGGTGAGATTACTATAGCTAATACGGGTGTTTTACTATTTTAAATGATGATGCCCGATGATGCGACGATAATAAAAGAACGATGGCGGTGATATGGTGGCAATAAACGATGAAATAAGGACACATCGAGCTTGTCGACGGCGACAATGATGCTACTGATCGATGATGAGATGATGATTATGGATGATGATGATGATGATATGTATGATGAGGCTGATGATGATGATGATGAGACACGACGATGACGATGATGATGATGATTATGACCACGACGATACGATGTCTATTTGCAATGCATTGTGTCCCCATTGTTTTTATGCTACAAATAGTGCAACTTTTGTATACAAACGACTCCCATAAGCGGTTAAAATGAGAAATTCCACGGTTGCATTATCTTTTCGTGTAAACATAGCGCATACTGACCACGATGACCAACGATTCAAAATTACAACTCTTACAAATTTGGCCCCTTAAATTAATATCTTTAATTAGTCCCAATAGTTTTAAACTCATTTTAACAGAAAAAACTACAATTCAGGTCTAAATACGTTAGAAAGGAACCCACATTTCAGTGCATGTTATATAAAAATTAATAAATCGTATGCATTTGCAACCAACGACAGAATATTGTTGAACTGTTCAAAAATTGAGTTCAGAAAAATTTACAATGTGCTGGAATGTTTCAGAACTCAAAATGTTTTGGAGGATAAAAGTGGTCTATATACAACTTTATAACAAAAAAACAATCATATTTTTCTCGTTTTCTTCACTTTCAATTACATATATAGGTTTCCCATCTTTAAAGTCATGTCCAAACGCTTTAAAATATATACAAAACTTGAATGCGACTTAACAGTTTACATGGGGTTAATATATACGCAATATTAAAATCTAACATTCTAACCATTTGAGGGCCTAACGCTTGTTATAAACCACACTTCCAAAGAAACTATCAATTTATTCCTGAAAGGCGAGTTTTTTTTTAATGATGTATTGTAATTATTTAGTTTTTGCAGAATATCAAGTTAACATCAAGAAAATCAAACATTTACAATATGTTTTACAGTCTATTTTTGCAGCAGCACGGTTTCCAGGGTTGGGGTGGTAACACCCCGAGAATTCATTTATTATAAAGCCATGATGATTTCGATGTGTGGTACCAGTTGACAGCTTTGGTCCCCCGTTTTTCTATTGCTTCCATCATAACTGAAGTATGGCCTCACAATGGCGTCAAGTTCAAAGTTGGCAAAATTGGTCCTTTTCCACAGCCAACATATCAAGTATAAACCTGAAAAACGGAGAAATTTGGCATAAAAAAGTAGGAATATTGGATTGTTTCTGCATTTTTTTTGCCCCACATGATTAAATACTAGATCAACACATTAATTTTAGAGCCATACAGTTTTGCACACTATTAAACAATGAACTAATAACTAAAAGGTAAGGCAGTAATCATTTATAGGCGAATAATGAGCCCGAGGGGGCCGAAAAAATTAAATATGGCGCCCATTATTTTTTATTATATAGATTATACTACAAAACCTTTATTTCTATTCTTATTAACTAACACTTGATTTTATGTTTGTTTGTTTTGTAATAGGTTTTAAAGTAATATGCTTATTTATTTTATTTGTATCTGATGAGTGAAAATAAATTCTAAGAACATGCATTAGTGGCTCATTATTGCAGAATATGGGCAGTAAACTGACCAATCAGAATGCGCCATTTTCAATAAAGGTAGTAGAGGTAAAAGAACCACTCCCCACCAATCTACTTCGAATCTAACCTAACCCCGGTGACGGTTCTACTTTCACATTTGTTTCGCCACGGGCACGGGAGGAAAGTTTACCTGGGAGGTAACTCATCCCCTTTGGCAAACGAGGGGTTAATGTCACTATGTCCCCTAAAAGTAGATAAATTTGGTTTATTTTTTGTACAAATGTTAAAACTCAAAACTTGGATATTCTTTTTCACGACGCAGACAGACCGTAGGTTCAATTAGTACAAGTAACATAAATTAAAACACAAAAATTAAAATGTGAAATACATGACCAATCCCTCATTAAGAAAGGTAATTTTCACTCATGCCTTTAATCTGACAGACCTATTATCGATTTTGATCACTGAAAAATCGCTTCGTTCGCAAATTTATCTGTGGTGCTTTGAGATTATTTGGACACGCGAAGCTTCGAATACGTAATTCGATTTGTTTTTGTGAAACCCCCCTTTTTATACTGTTTAACAAATGGCTGTTTATTCGACGCGCTATTTGGTTAGGAGATGAAATTTCACTGTTAATTTTTGGGTACAATTAAAGAAGTACATAAATGCAACCATACAACACTCTTACATACTACCATTTGAACCAAAAAATCAATTCGAACAACTATGGTCGTGACCACGACGATAAGATCCGGACATGTATGCAAATTAGGCGATTTTAACTGTTTAGAGACTCTTACAGACATGCGCGAACCAACCTGACCTCATAAGTTCCCCATTTTTTCACGGTGAAAGGAATATATAGTCCCCCCTGGAGATATAGCCCAGGGGGGTAGTTCCTATTGACAGTGGTCCTTCGTACCCCTGTCCCTAGGAACAATGCCCTAACCGGACTACAGAACCGAGCGGGGTCCTCCGTACCATGGCTTCTAGGGTCAGTGGTTTCACCCTGTGGACCCCTGTTCCTAGGATAACAGTCCTGCTTTAATGGTTGCTATTTTTTATAACCCCGGACCATGGCTTCCATGGTCCAATAGTCCTTCACCGCGTGGTACCTCTCTCTAGAAATAGTAGTACTTACTTCAATAGTAGTTTTCAGATGATTTTTTATAGAGTTTAAAACCGGGACAAGTTCTAATCGGGACTATATTTCCTTTTAACATACAAACACAGTGAAATAACCATTGTCCTCCCGCTACTGTGTCCGTATATCACGGTTGACACATGTAAGAAATACAGATTTTAAAAAGTGTGATAAATGGTTAAAACACAGAAGCTGTCGTCAAAAACCGCCTTCGTGGTCTAGCGGTAAGATCTCTCTGACTTACGATGTGAATGACCAGGTTCGAGTCCTATTCGAGTATGTTTTTTATTTTATTTGTTTTTTTAAATTTGCAATGATGGTTTCAATTTGAGTGTTTGCGGAATTTTCGTTGTGTTTGAGGTCACTAGCCCTATTAATGATTTTCCACCGACAATATTACCCTTTTCATGTCTGAAGACCACATTTTCAGTATAATAAGACTTTTTTTGTTAAATTCAGTTCGGTGCTACATCGTAACCTCATTCCCTCATAGGTAAAATTTCAAGTAAGCATGTGCAATGAATTTACTTAACCCTAACGCCATTGAATTCTCACAAAATGTACAGCTTATGTGTATATGTGTGATACGTTAATACTGTTAGATTTTGTACATAAATGGGATTTTTGTAAGATTGAGTTGCTTAAGTAAAGTGCAACCACACACCATCCACACCTGCGGCGCCCCACCACACACATGCACCCACACATGCACACACACCCCCAACGCATCAACATCACACCCACAACTAACACACACACACACTCACGCACCCACACATGCCATAACACATGCACACATACACACCTACGCACACACATGCACAACCCACACACACGCACACACACACATGCAAACAACAACAAGACACATGCAATAATAAATCACACAAATAGAAAAAAAGAAGGAATAAAGGAAACGCACATTTACTCGGAGCTTCGCATTAAATTCAAAACATTATACAAGGTGAACCAAGTGGTGGGGTTAGAGTAATTAGATTAAAAACTCCACAATGTTGTGAGATCTTTTTATCAATTTGAACTTAAATGGAATGTTGCATTACTTGAAAATTTGGTCTAATATCTCTGCAACATAACCACTCATTGTAATTGGTGAATACCAAGTACAACTAACCTAATTGAAGTAGACAGAAAATTATTAGAAATATTAATTCCTTCAATCTATCGAATAGTATGGATTAAGTCAGCTTTAAACATCAACGGTTATTTTTTACTGAGGAAAGTGTGCACAGATATTATAGGGCTATTTAAGGGTGTTGTAAAAAAAAAATGTTCAAATTAAATTGAAATCATTTTTTTTTTGAAAAGGGACGGGTACAAAATACGGAACCTGAATCATGCAATAGAAGTCCTCGTGAGGTATTTTAAACCACAATTATGTAATTTCTCCAATTTCTGGGGATTGATCTTATATATTCTTTCACACTCCAGTTCCATTTCTGGTATTATTTCTTGTATTTATATGGTAGGTTATCTCAGCCTGAAATGGTTTCCTGCTACTCATCCATGTTTGCTTTTGGTGTTGATGTCATTGATGGATGTTTTTATGGAACATAAATGAATTGGAATTGGAACATTGGATATTTGTGAAAATTATGAAATATATAAGGCCTATTGTTTCTATGCCAATTTCTGGAACGCCGTATGTGTGTAGGCTATAATTCAATCCACGTTTATGTGACAGTATACGAAAACTGGCATTACACTAAACTTTTTTAAAGAATCATTCTATCAATGAGTATGATATTGAGCGGCGCACTGGTTCTCATTGTGAGTTTGGTGAAATTGCATTCGATTAAGTCATAATACATAACACCCAAGTCATTCTTTCGAATAGACTAAAGGGAAACTATTTATTATTATTTTGACTTAAAGAATGAGATCCCTTTTCGGGAACAGTTTTCAAAGCCGAGGTGAACTGCCATTTAACCATTTTGTGTCGCCTGCCCTAAGGCAGGAAGACCCCTATTTGATGTCTGTTTTGTTGATGTCTGTTGTGAACAATGGTTAACTTTGCCTGTAATATCCACATCCTTTGATGATTTAAACCAACTTGGGTCACTGGTGCAACATGGCCTCCCCATTTGTTTAATTGGTCAAATGTCACATACCCAAGGTCAAAGGTCCTGTAGGTCAGTTGTAAAATAATGCTGAAAATTAAATTGACCTCATTTGAAAAGTTGAAGTTCAAAATGGAACCAAACTTGGTTTATGGAGTTTATATGCATGCAACCCTCATTTGTTTATGAGGTCAAGTCACTATCAGTCCAAAAGGTCATGTGAGGTCAATTTGTAAAATAGGCCTGAATAAGGTAAAATTGCCCCTTATTTAAAAGTTGAAGTTCATTGGAACCACAGTTAAACCATAGGTGCAACATGGTATCTCTCATTTGTTGATGAGGTCACAGGTCACATATCAGGTAAAGGTCCCCTGTGGAGGGTCAGTTGTGAAATAGGCTGAATAATTGTAAAAATTGCCTCTTATTTGAAAAGTTGAAGTTTCAATTGGAACCAAACTTGGATCATCAGGTGCAACATGGAATCTCTCATTTGTTGATGAGGTCAAAGGTCACATACCAAGTCAAAGGTCATGTGAGATCAAGTTGTTAAATAGGCTGAAAATGTAAAATTGGCCTCATTTGAAAAGTGAAGATCCAATTGGAATCAAACTTGGTTTATGGAGTTCACACGTTTAAAAATATGCAAACCCTCGTTTGTTTATGACGTCAAAGGTCACATATCAAGGTCAAGGACACATCAAGGTCAAAGGTCGTGTTAGGCCTATCATTCACAAACACGCGACGGCAGGGGACACAAGCGGTCCGGGGGACATGTAGTTTTTTTACATATTTTTTGGATGTATTGAGGTTAATGGTTTTCTCTGATTGCCATTGAATATGTGGTAGTAACACACTTGTACATTCAAAGGTCGTATAAGGAACACCACTAAATCTAAGTGTAAATGTTAAAAACAAAATAACCTATATTTTGACAGATTTGGTCATGTAATGTTTTACGTTTTGATGTTTCTAATGGCTTTCTATAAAATCTTTATTATGTGTCTTCAATATGTATTATTCATTATTTTGTGTTATTATCCTTTCATACTATTTGTAGTAGCAGTAGCAGCTCCTGTAAATAACATTTTCTTCACATTTATGGGATTTCAGGTAAAATAAAGAGCTGATTCAGATGTTTTTGAGAAGAGACGTAGATGTAGTGCTATTCCAGAGAAAGCCTACATCATAAGTTCAGCTTTCACGAAGCTAAAATTATTAACATTGTCTCCAAATTGCTTCCACAATACTTAATTACACCCTGAACGCATTCCCAACACATGCAAGATTACTATAATTTTGACCAAAATTCCTACAATAAAATCCAAAATTGTAAAACAACCGATTGCAAGAAAATCCGTTCCCCCTTACAAAAACATTACCTTAAGTTGAGGTGATATATTTAATTAATTCAATATATAAATAATCAAAAATTCAAAAAGATTAAATACGAAACATAAACAAAATTAAATCAGGTGGTGTGACAATTTAGCATTTTCTTATATACTCGTAATTTCTGGACATGGATGTTTTATCAATTTTAAGCATTTTCTCGGAAGTCATTGACTCTATGTGGCCGCTAACATACTGTCATCGTGAGATATATGGGACACTATCCTATATGTTAATATGTAACAACAAATAGATTGTTAAATTTATGATTATTTATGATGGTTGTTATTATTATATGATTATTAAAAATTATATTTTATTATAAGCATTAGTATATTATTATCATTATATATTATTATATTAGCTGTGTGCAGGTAGGGGAAAATGGTATTGTATGCAATAATTAAGAAGTTTTCCCTCAATGAAGTTTACCCTGTTATGATTGTTGAGTTTTTAACTCCAAAAACTTTAGGCCTTTTCGAATCCTTATGGTTAGACACAAATGTGGTACACTTTTCAAACTGATTGGGTCATTAAAGAATGTTTGACCCCTGTACAAACTCTGTCTTGCCCCTCCCTTTGCATGTTTGCAGCACTTAAGAGTCGCGTTTCAGGGGTCCTGTCAGGCTGTCAAGTTCCCGCAAACCATTTGTAATTGAGATGTGTTACAAATGTCTGCTAGCTCCACAGGGTATATGTAGTAGTCGAATGTAGTAGTAGTAGTATGTAGAGTAGTAGTATGTATAGTAGTAGTAGCCGGGAGTAGTAGTAGTATGTTGTAGTAGCATGTTGTAGTAGTAGTTAGTAGTAATAGTATGTAGTAGCAGTATAATGTAGTAGTAGTAGTTATATAGTCGTAGTAGTATGACCTTACGAAAATGGCAAAGCATATATGCAAGCATGCAGGATAGCTTGCAGCATGCTTGCACAACAAGCTTGCAGAATGCTTGTTGCATGATCGCTGCCACGCTTGCTGCCTGCTTGCAGCAAGCAATTTAAAAAAGCTTGCGCAGCTTGTATTGGAACATTACGCGCATGTGCAAGCTTGCAAAATGCTTGAAGGATTGCGCGCAGGGTGCTTGCAGGATTTCGTGCAGGGTGCTTGCAGGATTGCGCGCAAGGTGTTGCAGGATTGCGCGCAGGGAGCTTGCAGGATTGCACGCAGGGTGCTTGCGGTACTCGGGGCTTGCGGCAAGCTTGCGCAGGCTAGTATTTGGAGCATTACGCGCATGCGCACGCTTGCAATAGCGCAAGCTTGCTGCAAGCTTGCTGCAAGCTATTAGTACAATTTGAGTATTCGAGCATGCGCAAGCTTGCAGTACAAAATGCAAGTTGCTTGCGCAAGCGGCAGGGTGCATGCAAGTTAGTGTTGCGCAGGTGCTTGTGGTACAAGGGCATCTTTTTGGAACCCTTCCCTACAGAAACAATTTTCCCAAGGAATTTTTGCATAGAACTTGACGTGTGAATGTGGAGGGTATAAGATAACAAATGAGCAATACAAATAAATTTTAGGTATTTGGGGTGGTAAATTAGGTGCTAACTCGATTTTTTCAAAACAGACATTGTCTTTTAAGGCGGGGGAGAGTGATCGCCTCCCCTACAGCTTCCGTAAGTTGCATTTGATCACTCCCGATTCAGCTCTTCATAAGTGCATTGTATGAGAGTCTTTTAACTTCTTAGTGAAGCTTTGATGATTACACTGCATGCAGGGTAAAGGTTCTTAAAAGTTTCCTCCAGAGAATTACTCTTACTCTGAAATTGCAGCTTTTAGGAGAGCACTACTTTGACACTTGCACTTACATCATAACACTCTAAAAATTAATTGATATGGAACACCCTACATGTATGTCACACCAATCCTGTATTGAGGGTGTTCAAAATACAGGTATAATTTTCCAACAGAGTTGGCAAGGCCCATTGATGAAATTGTTGGTCAGCACGTAATAGGTTTTTTATTATTTTCAAGTCCACTCATAGGCCTATGTGGGTCATGACATAGCCATGTGCACATAGCCATAAAAGTGTCTTGTAATTACTTCTTAGTTTTTAACAAAATATTCTCCGCCGCCTTCCATTAGTACCGGGGAAACCCTCATTAACTTTAACACATAGAGAGGCAATAGCAGACAAGTTGATCTTTACATTGCGATTTTGCGGTTAGACTACAGTAAACATGCTGTTTTACATAAAATTTACAAATAAATTATGGCGAATTAACAGCCGGTGAAAATGGTAAACCCTGAAGTTCTCCCTTCAGAAAACTAAAGCTGCTTATGCCTGCCGTGGGCACTTTCCCCTAGGAGATTGTCAAAAATTAATTCGATGCTAGTAATTGCTGCTGTGACGTGTTCCTCTTGAGAGACCATTTGCTTTTATCTGCCAGTGAGATGTTTTTTTTTAAATTTTGGTAGAGGTACACTTTACATCGGAAACTTAGCAGAAGCGCGTTTTGCTTACGCACGGCTGGCTTGTATGCTAGAGCTCCGAATGCTTGCCGGGTTATGTCCAAACAGTAATTTGTTGCGGCGCACATGCGTGTTACAGTGGTTAATTAACTCATTACCGACAGGCCGATTTACTTTTTTAAAAAAAAAAAAAAAAAAAAAAATGTTTTTAACCCTAACCCGTCGAGAGTATTGAAAAGCTATCAAGGGCTATTGATTGTAATGGCATACGTACGGATGGCAAGAACTATTTTACCAGCATGCATTCTATTGGCATCCGGCTGGCTTTCCATCAGAACACCACATTCCTTCCGATTGCTTCGGCCGCTTTCCCGAGATCGCCAAAAACCAATTGCTTTCCATTGCCTTTGAGACGTTATGGTTGAAATCTTGTATCCACCATGCACTACCTTCCCGAGTCCTGCAGGGTTTTTTGCAGACATGTCACTGTCGTTGGCCTCCAAATTTAGCAGATTACATGTCAAGGGAAATTTGCAAAACCCGTAGTAGAGTGTACATTACGGTCATTGCTTTTGATTGACTTTGGATCGCTTTTCCTGCAGGAGACCTATCCTGCCAATACTTGGTAAAACTAGAAGTGACAAAGTAATCAATCAACTCCACACCAAGTCCCACAGGAACGCCTTGTTTTTTTTTTTTTTTTTTATACTTGTCGACATATGACCAGTATTTGTGTGAGCAGTTAAGAGATTTGGTTTGGTCGTACACCATGCGCTGGTCTGAATCACGCGCAAGTAGGATGCTTCTAAGAAGCGTATAAGTGCGTTTTGTAGTAAGGCGCGCCAATGCTGCGCAGGCATCGATAATTTACTTTCTACTTCGAAGTTTAAGAAGTATATTGCATTATGCATTTCCCGGCGACTCAAAAGGTAATGCGGAACGCAATGATTGATTCTCTCTGCATTTGGGACGTCAGGAGGACACTGCGGCCTTCTAGTTGACCTAGGCTTTTTTGGGGGGGGGGGGAGTCCTGGTGACGTTAGGGTTAAGTCTGCAAAGGACAAATAAATCTTATGTAGAGAGTGCAAAAGAATTATGGGCTGAGCTGCACTCATCGGCCAAAAAAAAGTTGATGCCGATTATTGCTGGTTAGGGCATTTACCTCACAGGAGACGGGCATGCTGAAAGTCCCCAGCTGGATTATTATGTCCAGGCGAGTTATTTTCTCTGTTCGCAGGGAATTTATTTTATCCTTTTTCCGGTTGCTTATCTGTGTGCTCAGTGTATGACAATTACGCGCCTGTTGGATCCATGATTGGTGATTTAAAATTAGGTGGTGTTGTCAACTTGTTGCCTATGCTGAGGCGTGAATGGGTGCGTATGGTTGTGGACTTAGACGCGAACATTGAGAGAAAATGAATAGAGCATACCGAAATCAGGTTGGGCTAAGCCACCTGTGAGTTTTCCCTACAAAAGCCAAAAAAAAAAGGGATGAATAGTAATCAAAACCCCTCACTTCAACATACAGTTATCTGACTGAGGCTGCCAAATTCATAGGGTGGTGGCACAAACAAAAAATTCTTTACGCTCTGTATACCACAATCCAATCTATAACTGGCTTCACAAAAAGAATAAAGTGGGGAATTTGTGGGAATATAACCTGTATGCCCATATAATTACTCCTCTGGAGATCACCAAAAATGGATTGCTGATAAGTGGCCGCATGGCGTTAAAATGTGCCCGTGTTGTACTGCCATTTGCTATTCAAACGCACACCATGTTGTACTGCGTTTTGCTATCCGCAAATGTAGATTCGCACACGACTAGCTGTCAACGTGCATACATTTTTGGCCTTTTGCATTCAAAAGGTTCAATTTTTCTCACGACTAGTGATAGCTAGGAAGCTAGTCCTTTCTTGCCCCATTGGATTGCAAAATTATGTAAAGGTTACCGTTACCTAATTCGTATGATTTTTTTTTTTAAGAAGATTAGAGGTGCATTCTTGATTCCCGCCACCTTGTTTATTCATTGTTCAATAGTATTCTGAGAAAAGCTTATTCACAAAATTTGAGTTGATCCCGATTCTTTGCGGTTGTGTGTTATGAGCAATTGCTTGGTCCCGCGGTTCCCATAGGCCAATGTGCGGTAATTTCTGTCCGTTACAGACGCACATACAAATTGTGAATTTCTTAAGAGACGACCGAATTTGCACGTAAGATTCGGTACACGTGGATTACTAAGGCTAACGTTTCAGATGGAGATCTAGAATCTCAACTTTTTAGGTAATTAAGTTGGGGGAACGAGGCCGTGGATCAGGAAATGCCCCTTTAAATGCTACTGATATTGTGTCGAAGAATAAGGCCAGAGGCCCATAGTTTTCCACTGAAATCAAAAATTAATAATTTTGTATTTTTAATGTTAATAAACTTGTTCATGTTTACTTCGTATGTATCGGCGTACGCGATTGGTCAATGTGCGTCACATGACCACGTAGAAGCGAAATGTTATGCATGGCTGCGTGACGGACGCCGAAAGTGGTAAAAAAATCATGCAATTTCAGCCGGAATTTGTATTAGGCTAATGATTTAATTTTTAGTAATAGTAAAAAAGTATTGGTATCAGCCCTCGGGCATAAACAATCGTTCATACCCACAAATATATGAAGAACCCCTAATAAGGTTTACGGTCAACCTTGACGGAGAGTACATTGTCCATGTACTGAAAAGTTGAATGGGCACTTTGGGCGGCGTCAGTGTTATATGAGCGTTTGAAACTTTGTCCATTTTTTTAAAGTTTCGAATTGCCGTACGTAAAGCTGCATGCACCTAGCTCAGCTAGGCTACCTGCCAGGAAATAATTGCCATACTGGAGTTACAGCCCAATCAACGACAATGTCATTATGCAGGCCATGGCTTCATGATTATGCATGTAACACGTAGAAAATAGAAATCAACAAATGCCAATCATTTAAAAAAATAAAATTCGTCTGGTCCATGGCTACAGCCCCAGCATGCCAGTTCAGTCCTACGTAGCTATAGTATCACCTACTATAGTCTCGTAAATTTAACGCAATATTGGCACATTTTTTGAAGAAGCGCCTCAATTTCCAAAATTTGATATTTTGCACAATTACGTTGGTTATTGTCTAGGGAAACTATACCTGCGAAAGAGAATGCTAAACAATGCGGTATTTATCCAAAATAAGCGATTGTTGAACTTAGAATTGGGATCCCAGATTGGACTAAACGCCAGAGCTGGAAATGCACGTTTAGTCGTCCACCTGATGAAATAGTTGCCACCTCGAGAAAAAAAACCTCTAACTTGATTGCCCCCCGAACTATTAAAACAACTAATGGATGGGCATAGACACGTAAAGGCTCTTTTTCCCGGTATTCACATTGGAAGGCCGTTTCCAGCAGCCGTTGAATTATTATCGGGATCCGATATAATTATTCTAGTACAAAATTTCTACGTTTGTGACACATAGACATTTTCGAAGCTTAACCATTTCACAGGTATAGTTACGAGCCAAGTTAACCAAGTGCAAACGTGTAAAAATCTCCAATATTTTTGAAAACAATTGGGGGAGCACTTCAAAAAAAATGTGCTAATATGCTTTAAAGCAATATTGGACATTTTTTGAAGGGCGCCTCCAATTTCAAAATTTTTGATTTATTTGCACAATTACGTTGGTAATTGCTAGGAACTATACATGCGCACAAGATTGCACTAAAAAACTGCGTATTTATCACCAAAATAAGCGATTTGAACTTAGAATTGGATCCCAGAGGGACGAAACGGCCAGAGCTGGAAAATGCTACGTTTATGTCCGTCAGTGATGAAATAGTGCCAACTCGAGAAAACAACCTCTAACTGACTTGCCCGAACTATTTAAAACAACTAATGGATGGGCATAGACACGTAAATGGCGCTATTTCCCGGCTATTTCACATTGGAAGGCCTTCCAGCAGCCGTTGAATATTATCGGGATCCCCGATAATCATTATCTCTAGTAAAAAATTCCTCGTTTGTGACAACCAAGACATTTTCGAGCTTAACCATTCACAGGTATAGTTTACTAGCCAGTTAGACCAATGCAACAGTGTAAAAATGGGGGCGCACTTCAAAAAATTGCTAATATTGCTAATTGTGTGAACTAAGCGTACGCAGTTACCGACTTGTGCGACTGTCTCTCTGTACACGGGCATTATCGCGGTCTCATTTCTAAGGGGTCGTGTGTTTACAGCGCTGTTATGTAGCAGTGCGACCATCACCGCACACACGCAGCAGATTGTTTGAATCAGTTCAAACAATTATACTCAATATAGAAAGAATTTTGTATTATTGTGCCACCAACCCTATGAATTCGGCAGCCTCGATCAACAGATTAAAACAAATAAGTTTTGAGCAGCGTGCAGGATGTGATGAAAGATGTGGTACGTGCAGAATACTAATATTTATGAATTCATACCCACCTGACTAGGTTAAAAATAACAGTACGATACGATTAGCCTTTGGTAAAATGCCAAGGCCAGTGGCAAAACAAATACTATGCTGTGCGTGGTGTTATTACCGTGCATGTCATGTCATATGTCATGAGCAGTTGTCTGAGGACTTGGCCTCGATCACTCGAGAACCCGACCCATTGCCGCTGGCGTCTTCGAATCATGGAATGTGTGCTGTGGAAACTGTGTCCAGTTACTGCCCTAAAATGGACACACTAATAAGCCTTCAATGCTTCTTATCTGTTGTTACATGAGTACGTACTAGCTGGAACAACTAACTTTCTGCAAACACTGATCAAATCAACAACCGTATCGTCATTCAATAGTAAGCCAAGACTGTGTCTGATTGGCTAAATATCCAAAACGCTAGCAAGTAGTCTCTTACCCAAGAACTGCATATATGGACCCTACACATACGACAGTTGATTGAAAATTACACAACTGGAAAGGAGACTTGGTACCGCAAGCCCGAGTTAATCACATTGGCGAAGCTTGTATGAAAATAGGGAATACGTGAATGTTTACAGCTCAGCTTTTTGTGTGGTGGTGTGTGGGGTGTGTGTGTGTGCCTGAATTTCAATCAAATTTTTGCTTGTGGATTGAGCTTTGTTCATCTAGTAAGTAGTCAGTAATAGCTTGTACACGCATACCAGTCTAAGTTGTAGTCAACTTCCAGGTTCAAGCAAGCTGTATTTGCCCTCACAGGCCTCATGCAGCCTCATCAAGTCGTGAACAGTAAAGATATTTAAAAAAAAAAACTAGCATTGACTAGGCCATTTAATGCTAATATTCAAATAATATAATCATTAATCACCTCACCAATGGTGTTACAAAGTCTCTGTTTAAGAATTAAAACTGAAAGTTTTTACAAGAATCCTAATTAATAATTGTATAAATTTGAATAATCTGAAGCATTTATCGCCTTTCTAAATCTACTTTCATGGGTAAACAAACACTGCACATGCAATGCATTCAAAATTATACAAAGTCCAAAATTAGCAAGCTTGTCATATGTTTTGTGAAAATGCTTGGCAGAAGCTGCAGAAGACGCATGCATCAGTTATCCGCTTGCAAAAAGTTGCTTTGTGCAAAAATGTTTGGTTGCGTGCGAATGTGTCATGCTTGCAACACCATGTGCTTGCAAATGTGCGCGCCATGCTTGCAAACTTGTGTAAATGCTTGCAAATGTTCGCACATGCTTGCGAATGTGCCTGCATGCTTGCAGAAGCTTGCCTTGCTTGTGCATGCTTGTGCAATCATTCGCAGTAATGCATGTGCCTTGCTGCAAACTTGCCGGCAAGCTTTTTGCAAGCTTCCTCAAGCCTGTGCACAAGCACATTTGAATGCAGCTTTTCGTACGGGTGTAGTATGTATTAACTAGTAGTAGTATAATGTAGTAGTGGTAGTAGTAGTATGTGTATGTTTCGTAGTAGTTGGTAGTGGTATAGCTTATGTGTGGGGTTAGGGGGAAATCGCCTTTCTTTCTTATGCCTAATTAATACGTTAGGGGGGAATTTTCGTTTCCACTTAACCTTATCCTTTGTTTGCGCTTGATTCCGCAAATGATATGAAATTTAATTAGTGAAATTAACAAATAATCCACTAGACTAATAAGGATATGAATATTAATTCATTATAGCCTAATGAAATATTCAATCCCCCCCCCCTAAGTGGTCCAATTCCTAAGGTAATTATTTTATAATAATCGTATTATAATAGTTCCAAATATTTATACTTTTGACTTATTTGGATATAGCTGAGCTACCACCATACTGTAACCGGCATCATTTTGAGGTCAAAGATCATTCAGGTCTGGGTAATTGAACTTATTGCAACAAAATAATCTACAGATCATATTTTGTCCTCTAACCCATATACTGTGTACCACTGATTTACTGAGCAAGGGCACCCTTTCGACAGTAAAATGTCATCTAGGGGTAATTTTCAGTCACTGTAGGTCTATAATCAATGGATTTTAAAGAAATTGGAAGAAGTGGATCGAGCTTTGGAACTTTTCGCCCATGTGAGTCCAAAGGGATTTTGGGTCATGTGGGTTAGGCGGGGACATAATTACGCACTACGCAAATCAGAGTGCTGCTTCAATTATGAGCAACCAGTGGTGGAGATTTCTGCATTCTTTCATTGTTCGGGGGATGCTCCATTCACGAATGGATAGAACATCCTCCTGAAAAATGAAATCATGCAGGAATCTCCGCCACTGAAAAGTATGTATTACAGCCTTTTAGGTCACAAAGTGTCCTTGAAATTTAAATGGGGTGTTTCCATAATAGGTGACAACCCTTTCTGACATATTTTTTCTGACACCCTATGAATTCGGAAACCTTAACGGAATAAACCACATAAACCGTGTGTTTATTCCGTTAAGGTTCCGTTAAGGTTCCGAATTCATAGGGGTGTCAGGAAAGTATGTCACAAGGGTGTCACCTTATGGAAACAATCCAATTTAATGTCACAATTTACATAGGGGAGATTTCATGGAAGAAATAGAGAAAACAAAACCCTATCAATTTTATGCTTGTGTCATTCATATGTTGTACTCGGTTATTATTTTAGGGCTACAAATCCTATGCATGTTAGTGTTTATCAAGAGTAGGTTCATTTCTCAATAGAATTCTTTAACATTCTTCGGACTTGGACACACATTCCTAAGGAACGAGTGTACATATAGGACATGGACAATAATTCCTAAGCACTGGTAGTCCGTCCACGTCGGGCTTGGACCTTAATTCCTAAGGATCGATATCCCACCTTGGACTTGGACACTACTTTCTTAGGAATTTGTGTCCATGCAAGACATGGACGCTAATCCTAGGAAATATGATGTCACCTCTGACAGGGCGGTAATTCCTAAGAAATTAGAGTCCGCCCAAATACAAACCTGCTCAATAATCCCCAAGGACTTATAGTCCACGTCGGAATCGGACACCGATCCCTAAGGAGCTGCAGTCCACTTTAGCAGGGCATTAATTCCTAAGGATCAAAAGTCTGCCTACTTCAGACATGGACAATATTCCTAAGGTCTATAGTCCAGGCCTGAATTGGACCCTAATCCCTAAGGAGCGATAGTCCCCCAATGACAGGGCATTAAATCCCAGTAACTAGGAGTCTGCTTAAGTCTTGAACAATAATTCCTAAGGTAATGTCCATGTCGGAATTGGAACCCCTAATCCCTAAGGAGCGCTAGTCCACCCCCCTGACAGGTCATTATCCCTAGAGACTAATAGCCCTGCTTTCGGAAATGGACACTAACTCCAAGACTGGTATCCATGTCGGACTTGGATCTTTATTCCTAAGGCCTAATAGTCCTCTTCGGACTTTCATTCCCACTTGTCGGACTAACCTCCTGTAAACATAGTCCGGGGGGGACTTAGTTCCTAGCGTTGTCACATCCCTAGGACAATAAAACGCAGAACTTAGTGTCCGTCCGACATGGCTACAGGGGACTGTATTTCCTTCCCCCTGCCACAACCGCTCCTCGCTTCGCTCGCCGGTCGACCCATAATATGTTTCCCCCTTCTTGTCCCCATTTTTTTTTGCTTCTCATCCCCATTTTAAGTTTGTCCGGGGGGCAGTCTGCCCCCCGCCCCCCCCCCCCCCCCCCCCCCCCCGCTGGTTACGCCACTGACTAAGACTGAATGCATAGGCTTGCTTGTTTATTCCGTTGGTCTCCGCAATCAGACCAGATGGTGAATTCTTATACTCAACACTACGCACTTCGGTATTTGGGTATGTCGGCGGGGGTTCTGCATAGTGTCGAATCAGCATAAATGCCAGTTCTCATGAAAAACGGCTTTGAGAAAGTTTGAGTTTACTGTGTATGAATGGGCGTGTAATTAAATGAAATAACAGGAATGGCTATTTTAAGTGGTGTATTGTAAAGACATGAATGTTCTACTGACGACAGTATTAATACCCAGAAACAACTGATTTCTTATTCAAAATGGCCACTGATGTGGTTGATTGTTTGTCCAACCCCAAATGTTTTGATTGGCTGCGGCTCTAAGAGTAGAATAACGTATTCGACTGCATGGGAAAAAAAAAAAACCCATGGATGAAAACCCGTTGATTTCTAATGTTTGGTATGGTGAAGATTACTATAGCTACGTTTTTTCACTATTTAAAATGATGATGCGATTATGCCACGAATAAGAATAACGATGGCCCCCCCACAAAAACACCACCCCGCCCCCCAAACCACCCCCCGCACCCCACCCCCACCCCCCCAGGCCACCCCGCCCCGCCCGCGGCGGTGATGATAGTTGCAATAACGATGAAATAAGAAATATCGAGCTTGACGACGACAATGATGTACTGATCGATGATGATGAGATATGAAATGATGATTAGAGATAGATGTCTATTGCATTGTGTTTATGTTACAAACCCTTCAAATCTTGTATACAACGACTTCCATAGCGGTTAAAGGGGGAAACATTCACTGTTGCATTATCGTTCTTTTTAAAATATAGCGCAGACCTGACCACGAGGACCAACGAATTCAGAAAATGACAACCTCTTACAAATTTGGGGTCATTAAAATTAAATATCGTTAATAGTCGCCATATGTTTTAAAACCTCATTTTTGCAGAAAAAAATAAATTTCAATAGTAAAATACGTTAAGAAGGAACACAAACATTGTAATGCATGTTTATATAAAAATTATAATTAGTATGCATGTTGTAACACCCAATAATATTGGCTAGAACGTTTCAAAAATTGAGCGCAGAAAATATTTTAAAATGTACTGGACTGTTTCATAACGCAAAGATTTGGAGGATAAATGTGGTCTATTTCTCGTTTTCTTTCCTTAAATTTTTCAATTAATATATAATTCCAATCTCAATCTTTTAACGTATGTACAAGCTAAAATATATAAACTTGAAACGAATTACAATTAATGGGGAATATATTCATAAAATCCTCATACATAATCTAACAATTTAGAGGGCACTACGCTTATAACAAACCACTTCCCAAAGAAAATATCAGTGTTTCCTGAGAGGCGAGTTTTTTTAAATGTTGTTTATATTAGTAATTATTTTTATTTGTTGCAGAATATCAAGTTCCATCAAAGAAAACAAACTTTCGCATATGTTTACAAGTCTATTTTTTTAAACACAGTTTACTAAGGGGTGTGGGTGTTAACCCCCAGAATTCAGTATTATAAAGCATAGATGATTTCGATTTGGTATAAAAACCCGTTGATAGCATTGGTCCCGTTTCCTATTGCTTCCAACATAACCTAGTATGGCGTCACAATGCCGTCAAAGTTCACAAGTTGGAAAAAGTGGTCATTTCCACAGAACAACAATCGAGTATAAACTGAAAAAATTATATGTTTGCATAAAAGGGTATGGATATTGCGATTTTCATGCGGGTTTTTTTGGCCCCAAATTATATGGAAATACAGTTTTTAACCACATATAATTTTAAGAGCCATACACGGCAACAATATTTAAACAAATGAACTAATAACTAAAGGATAATGCAGTATCATTTATAGGCGAATAATGTCCTCGAGGTCGGAAAAACTAAATAAGGGCCCAATAGATGATATTACAAAACCTTTATTTCTATTCTATTACTAAAAAAACTGGAATTTTATTTTGGTTGTTTGTTTTGTATAGGTTTAAGTTAATATGCTTATTTATGTGTATTTTTTATGCCTGATTCATGAAAATCAATGATAAGAAAATGCCTTTAGCCCATTATTGCAGGAAGAAATGGGCAGTAAACTGACCAATCAGAATGGCTGCATTTTCAATAATGGGTAGTAGGGTAATTAGAACCACTCCCCACCATCGCCTTCGACGCTAACGCCGGTGACGGTGCTACCTCCACATTGTTTCGCCAATTCCGGTTTCCTCTGCATCTAAACTCGGAACTTCTTCCATAAATCTTTCCCCGCTGTTCTGGAGCGTCCTTTGAATTTTATGCATATAGCAATATTGGGTTCTGCCGGCAATGCGAGTTTATCAATAAATAATAATGAGCAAAGGAGTGAAATAATTAAAATTAATGTAATTAAAAAAAAAAAAAAAAGACTTAACGAAAGTTTTTAACGTTTTTCGCACCGAGGGAAGTTTCTACGCTGGGGTGTACTCCCTCCCTGTTGGTACTACGAGGGTTAACCTCGTCTTTACCAAGCCTTTTTTTGTAACGGTTAACCAAGGGGGGGGGGGGGGGGGGGGGTGGTTACCACCCTCCCCCCCCCTGAGAATTTTTTTATAACGCACCCGATGCTTTATGATTTTGATACCGTGGATAGCTAATGGTCCCTCCGCTTTCCATTGTATACCAAAATAAGTACCAAACATACCTAGTATGGCGTCACAATGACGTCATCAAGTCCGCGAGTCGGCAAATTGGCAATTTTCCATAGAAAATAGGCGAAAATTCAATTTTGCGCTAAAAAATCGTATGGATATCGGATTTCAATGCGGTTTTTTTCAATCTAAATGATGGCAATTGGGGCTAGTTTTACATAAACAGAAAGTAGTTTTAGAGCCATACTGTGCATAATATTTTCACAAATCCACCATAAAATATCCTTGGGTGGCACACCACCCCCTACCCTTGACTTTGACGGCATACCCTAACCCCGGGTGAAGGTGCTACCTTCAAACATTTTGTTTTCGCTAAACAGACCGGAAAGGATGAGAGAAAGATTACCTAAAGCTTTTTTACGATTTTTTTTTGTAGCGTTTTAGCGCACCGGAGCGAAGTTCGGTAGGGGGGGTGGGTACCACCCACCCCCCCCCCCCCCCCCTTGAGACTAGGTTTAATGTCATATGCCCCCCTACATTTGGTGTATTTGTTAAATGCTAAACTACAAACTTGAGATAATGTCTTTTTTCCGACGCAAAGACCGTAGGTTTCAATTATACAAGTACATAATAAAACACAAAAATTAAAATGTGAAATAACATGACCAATCCGTCATGAAGTATAGAAGGTAAATTTCACCGATTGCCCTTACATCTTGATGACCTATTATCGATTTGATCACTGAAGTAGCAACCTTTGTCCCAGCGAATACGTATTCGTTCACACTAATCTGTGTGCTTTGAGATCTTTGGACACGCAAAGCTATCGAATACGTATTCGATTGTTTGTGAAATCCGTTTTAATACAAATGCGTGTATTCGACTGCTGCTATTTTGGTTAGGAGAAGTAATTTCACTTTTATTTTTGGGTACAATAAAGAGTACATAACATGCCACCATAAATAACTATTAACTCAATTTGACCAAAAAAAGTCAATTCGACACTATTCCGTGACCACGACATATAAAGACTGGACGATTCCAAGTGATGGATTCGCGTGAGTAGTACCAAAACGCCTCAACGACGCGAGCAATCTCACAGACATAGCCACTTGATTGTGGTACCAATATCCATTTCTATCAAAAGAGCAGCAATATGCCTAGCATAAGGTCAGACGTCATAGAGGTTCGCATGTCAGCAAAATTCAAATTCATAGACAGTGTAAAAAGGAGCTTTTTTCACAAAAGATAAGAGGTGCGATTTTTCATGTGTTTTTTTAACGCCATGATGGGGAGGTCGGGAGGAACTAGTTTTATACTGAGACAAACTCCTGAATAGTGTATTATATTTTGTGTATTAATTACTCATGTGAACTTAATCCTATAAATTATGACCTGTTTAAACTGAAAAATATTAACCCTTAACTGGCATAAAGGGGGTACATAGGGACCATTTTTTTTTTTCGCCGGCGTTTTTTTAACGCTGGCAATATATTTGGCTTAATTTTTGGCATTGTCTAACTTTTAGTTGCGCTTGCATTGGTGCAAACAAATTTAAATCCAATTGCGTCCGTTTTGCTTTAATTAGCATGGGCCCTAGGAGCCCCCCCCCCCCCATGCACTAACGGAATTGGAAGTGCCCATGACAAAAATGTAAAAATCTTTATAGCAGTTCCTGTGATTCATTTTTCATAATCATCATCTAGTGGACTAAACGAAGTAAATAATTAATCAAAACATTCTTGAAAGGTAAAAAAAAATATGAATAGAGCCATGGTGTCATAATTATTATTATTTACTTCGTTATAGCGTTTTACGTAGACCTATGGTAATTATACAGGTAGACCTAAAAATATAAACTTGTCACGGATATGATACGATGCGGTGCAGCCGCATGATATACTGTCTTCCCTCGATTTCTTTCTTCTTCTTTCTTTCTTTGAACCTTGCTTCAAATGCTACTAGTGCCAAACGTGCTGGTCCTATTTCCACATTGGTCAAAGAACCACTGACCCAAGGTACACCAGGGTGTAAATATTTTTGACCTTTGACCCTCTCGTAGGGGTCTAAGGTCAAAAACTACAAATCTGTTGAGGCCTACTTCTTCTAAAGATAAGGTGCACTAACGACATTTCCACATGATCATCGTCTTGGTCAGTGTATACAGCTTTTACACCAATTAATATCGGAACTCATTAACATTCAAAATGGCGGCATTTATCTAATTACTATGCAAAATTGCTATATCTCAAAATCGATACAACCTGGATAGGTATTTCTGCGCAAAAGTTTGCGGATAATGTCGAGACGAAACACGTGACCGATTTGGCATAGGGTCACCCGTGCAAGATAATGCAAATGAGCTCAATAATATGCAAAAGCGCTATAACTCATTAACCAAGTAGACATTTATGTCAATTTTTGTTCACAAGACCACTGGAAAAGGCCCCCCCCCCCCCCCCCCCCCTTTCTTTTTAAACATTTTTTTACCTTATGTCACAGTTGGGTCAAAAGTTCAAAGTGGGGTCATCTAGGGGTCCAAATATAAAAGAGCTTCATTGGACCTCAAATAGCTATGTCATTTGTAGGCATCAAGAAAGTGAAAAGATTCTCACATGGTGACCTCGCTCTGTGAGCCATCGAAGGGTCAAGTCAAATACACCAAATATCAAAGTTGCTTAATATTGCTAGAATACCTATGTCAACTTGTAATAGGGCTCAAGTCCCTCAACGACAGATTAAATATAGTCTACATGGTAAATTGGTGTGCCCAACGGCCCATCCTGGGAAAACTTGATTATGGATGATCCCACTGTCATTGCAAGTCCTTTGTCTAACTTCACTCATCAACCTGACGGGCATAGTAGCCTGTATCGTCTTTTTTATATTATGTTTCTTCGTTAATTTATAATATTTTATATGCAATTTATACGTTTAACTAATTCAAAGTGAATGAATATAATCATGCTAACTCTATGGTACTGTTACAATAGATTGGGGGTCAAAAGTCACATGGAAGTGCAAGTAGTAACCGCATGGATCTACCCGTGCTTTCTAAAGCACAATCGATTGCTAGTTTCCTATTTGTGCTTAATTATGTTTAATTAAGTTATCCTTCACCATTGAAGCATCATCAAAAGTCTATGTGATCAGTGCGGTAAAAATTGCAGAAACGATTAGCGTCTTGTTCCACATTTTGACGGCAAAATAAAATCAATGTTTTGCCCCTAGTTTTCTTACTGAAATTTGTTTTATAGTTTTTTTATTGTTTAATCCTTCTAACATGTGGTGATTTCATTTCAAAATTCCTTTGTAAGTGGTTATATAATGAATGGGTCCTTCCCCTAGGATGCCCCCCACCCCTAGCAAACCCCTTATGCAGTTAGTGTTAAAGGGGGATGGCCCGATTTTAAGTTTAATAAGTTTTCATCTTTATAATTGTCCTTCCACCACAACCTATCTGTAAGTTCGCGCGATATTTCAACCGTTTTGATGTGAGAGCTAAAACAGATTGTTTAATCCATAAGGAGAATGTGTACAATTAATATTGGTCTACCAAAATGGTGCAGGCAGATTTTGGCCTCATAACGTCCAACGCAAACAATCTTTTATGCCCTAGATTTCACAAGGTAATGAGAAAAATAGTAGCTTTCTTCTATGCCAAAATTTGACCACTTCCGGTAAAATCTGGGGTCCTGGGGGACGAGGCTATTAGCGATTTGGGCAGGACCTTTAATACAGCTGGTGTTGTGCAATGACATAATGACCTTATTCTGATTGACCTAGTTTTAAGTGGACCCTAGAGTGGTGGAATTTCTTGAGTTAGAACATGTTAGAAGAGTTCGTCATACGATAAGCAATAGGAGCACAGTGTCCTTATCTTCTTCTTCTAAGATCTGTCAAGGTTCTTTGTTTACCTATATGAAGCAAGATTTCCTTTATGAACAATCGACTCTTTATAATATTTTTTATGTCAAAACACATCAACTGTAGGAAGTGGACTTTCTCCGAACACTTTCAGCGAACGAAAAGCCATTGCGAAATTCCCACTTGTCTTCGGCGCAATTTTTGTTTGATCATGGGAAATTTTGCAAAGGACAAATTCTGTTTGCAAGTATTTTTTCCTTGTCCATTTCACCGAGTGCAGAACTCTCAAACAGACGGTGGAGAACTTGCATACCATTTGATATATACTACGTGAATCAAAACAAGTATTTAAAAAAAATGGGTCGGGTTCGCCAGCATAATTTTACAAGAAATAAGAACACATTAAAAAGCATTTAATTACTGATTATATTCATTACTTTATTCACATGTTAAAAAGGCATACATAAAAACCCAGGGCAAGACCAACACAGGAACCAACGATCAACGTTAGCGGTATAATTGTCAAAGCAGGGTAACAGCACTTTACGACTACAATTTACAACTTTACAAACATTAAAATATATATAAAAAATAAGTAAATGCTGTGCCCAATGATTCTCCACACAAATAGCCCTGTGTAGGTAAGATGTATATTAGAGTGTGGGCCTGACGTTCGATCCCAGCGGATCTTCATCAAAGTCAAACTGTGACAAAAACAACAGATAGATAAGACAACAAATATACAAACAAGGAACAAAAGATAGAACCTATCTCAGGAACTGGGGGTGAAAGTCTAGAAAAAGAGACAATGGGAATTAAGAGAACATAGAGATTAGACATAACCAAGAAATCAGTGGGCATGAATTTAAGTGGAGGACGGATGATGATGGGCAAAGGGACTGGGAGAGCCTCTGAAAAAAAAAGAATAAAGAGCCTCTGACAAGCTAGGGGATGGGTGACAATGACCAGGAAATCAGCGGGCATGGACAGGGTAAGAACTGAAAGGGCACAAATAATATCATTGGTCCATCCTCGATAAGTTGTTTCAAAAAGTCGTTTTTAGTGTCGCTCACAGTCCTGCCCCCAGTTAAAGCTTGTTTTTGGCCTTTAAGAATGAATGTTTATTATATAAATTATAACTTAAGGAGTTATTTTTCAAAATGCATCCGACTAGATGTTTGTCACCGGATGAGACGTAATCAAGCAAAATAAGGCTAAGCTGCTAATTCTTGCTTTTGCCATGTCGCCAGCCCAAATCCGTTTCTTTAAAATGTGTCCTGCTCGTTACACAGAGCGCAATATCACAGAAAATTACTTTGCATTTTTATCAGCCTCTATTATGAACTAATTGTTAAGTTTAAACATGATAATATTGGATTATTAAAGTTTCGAAAGAGTTTCTGCGAGCATGTCGCCCAATTATTACAGACAGATACGTACAATAATTGCAATAGGTACACAATTTGCTAAAAATAATGAATACCTATGTTCCAATATGTGAAAAATCGAGAAGAGTCTATGTTATTATACAGTTTTGACATAAAAATCTGGTTTCAAAATAACAATTTAAGCCTAGTTAAGAAAGAAATCCCTCCTGTTACGTTCATTAACGCGACAGATACGGTACATCCCTCCTGCTACGCTCTTGCATACGACGTGATACATTAAAGTCGAAACCACACAGCATGCTTGAGTATGAAGGTAATACCTGAAACGTATAGAGACTAAGTCGTGGGAAGCACGGTACTTTCATCAAGAACAAGCACGACTAAGAAAAAGGCCCGACAGATAGTTACGACAGATACGTACTTAAGTGTTAACGTTAGGCAAAATACTCTAAAAACGGATTCGGATATATTTTTAAGGATCACCCGTGCATTGTTTCGTGTTCTGGAATATTCAAGTTACGATTTTCAATGATTTCAGGAATTACTTAATGTTGATATTTCGTCATTTTGGAGACCAACCTTGAACAATTGAACGGAGATGGCCCAATTATAAAACAGCCAAAGGTGTGATAAGAGGGGACCAGCTTAAGCAAATGGAGAGCTGATAGGCAAAGGGCTTACGCCATGGGTTACCGAAATTGAGTTATTAGTATTACGCTATAATGCTAACAAAAATACACATTTTGGTGCTTGTTTTGACTTTCATATACTCCTTCATTCCTGAGATATCGTAAATTTTCCCTTTCGGAAAATCTTCGGGGAATTTCGGAAATTTTACTTAAACAAAGCTATTAAAATATCAGAAAATATTGTTTGTCATTTTTGATGTTTTATGGGAGCTTTTAATGTGCTTTAACTTTCAAACCAGCATAAACTTTTTTTAAGTCACTATGTGTGAAAAAAATAATTTTAATTAACAAAGTTGCTGTTTCGGAAAACTTAAAAATGCGAAAATGGCATTTTGGCCATGTAATTAATATTCATAATTTGAAAAATAAATGAGATAGTTCATTTAGTTTCTTTTTGATTTTAAAACATTAGTCAATGTGAATATATAGTGAACAAAAGATTGAATCATTTTTAATCACAAAGGTGGTTGTTAGAAAAGGGGTGAAATAGTTTGTTTTCAAAAGGGCTTAACAATCCACTTTTTTCATTAAGTTAATTAATAATTAAGAAAACTAAAGACTACATTTTGAAATAACGATCTTACCTTTTTATATTGTCTAACATTGGTTCTAAATATCAACTTAATTTGCAATCATTATACCCACTTTTAGTGACACGTATCAGTTTTTCATCTTTTTCTCGAAAGTGCAAAAATGGATGTAGCCCTTTTTGCATATCAGCTCTTCACTTGATGAGAGCAATTAAATTTTATATGTGAGATTTCATCCCACAATGTTTCATTTTTACTATTCCATATGGCATATAAGCATACAAAAGCAATCTTAGAAATACCTTTGGCAACTGTTTGGGCAGAAGTCTCGATAAATTTAAACATGATCGAAAGGCGAAGTTTATTTTCTTGGTTATCAGTCCCCTAGAGCCTACGTCAAAGCAACAGTTTTTTGGTTTTGGTGTATCCGGGCCCTTTAATTAAGATCTACAGGCTAGGGACTAGCTTTTTGAATTTGCACTTAAGATCATGAGCTTTTTTGCTGTCTGTTTCAAGGAACAGTTAGCTGCACTATCAATCGGAGCTTTGCCAGTAGACTCGTTAATCAGGAGGTGGCCCGATCGGACGTTGAGCGGGTGGCGGGTTGTTTGGAGCAGGCTGTGGGATTGTACTGCCAGATGACAGCATTCCCTTAATATCACCATAAACATTTTTAACATTAGTGTTGACGTTTACAAATGAAGTTAACAAAGAAACAATGTAATGAAAGACTGAATCTGTCGCCAAGTTAACGGCCTTTTTAAGGGCAACTGAGCAGGAATTGAGAACATGAGATAACGTTCCACCGTGTTCTATAATTCTGGCATCCAGTGTTCGCGTTCTTTTCCCCCCCAGGATTTCAATTGGAAAGCGTAGGCCAAAAAATCAATCGTAGTACGAACTGCAAAGGAAAGCCCCCCTTGGTAATCATACATAGAGCCCATGTGATGTCATACTGTTCGGGCATCAATTAGATCCAACCGCCTTCCTTTGCTGAACAAGTGGAAGGATATAATGTTTTTCCAATAGTCACTACACCCGTATTCAGACATTTTTGAAATACATTTTTTAACTTAGGCCATGGATGAGCTAATTGATGTTAAATCTCCTGGCCGCCTGGTTAAAATATTATCACTGTTCTGGATACCATGGCGAGCCATTTTTTAGACCAGATTGGACTCACTATGAAAGTTTTAGTTTTGAACATGTTTACCACGCTCATCGGCGAGAACCATAGCCCTCCCGTACGCCCATATGTGACCTCAGGTAGATTTCCGAAATACGCTCCATATGAGGTTGTCGGGCTAAAGAGAACAGTCAGGGTGGTCGGTGGGTCGCATGTAGCATGACTTATAGCATTGGTATGAACTGGTCCACAGAGCATATCTGATTACAGTTAGCCTCAAGGGTCATAATAGGATCGTATAGATGAATAGAGTAACTCATACAGATTATAGTTTAATGGGGGACATGCGTCATTTTCATACATATTATGATTATTGCAATTACAGCACATAGTTTCCTTTGAATACAAGCTGAGATACCAAAGTGTTTGGTATGATGAGCCTTTTCAAATATATTTGTCCCGGATCATATCGACCTCCGGGATGCTAATTAGTAGAGGTCAAAAGGTCATGGCACCAAGAAATTCCTAAATAAAAATGACAATGTTGCCCCCCCCCCCCCCCCATTTATCTCAAAAATAGGAAGTTTTTGAACCTAGTTTGTTTCTTAAACAAATGTGTACATGGGGTTAGACCAATACATGAAGCCAATACCTATCACTTCATACTAGTCAATAACAAGTAAAGTACAGATATGAAAACATTTATTTTTTAATTATTCGCATAATTAATTAGCTCATTTGGCATAATTATTAGCAATGAAAGTCAAATAACAAAAAAATTAGCTTCGTAACGGAATGTCCTAGAAAGTTCCTTAAGGTGTCAAATTAAGCTCCCCCTTGCCCAAGATCTGGTGATTGGCAATAATTGTTTTTCTAGTCCTGCAAGGGGTAAGGCAATTCACAACAATTGAATATCACCTACAGTAAATGATGACATTGTGTAAAAATTATCAATTACAAAGTTGTGATGAGAAGGTATGTTTGTTTGAGTAGGAGTACGACCCTAGAGTACAATTTTAATTTTAATTCTGCCAATCTGAGGTCTGTGTAGGGGTGTAGTTTTGGAGCTACTTTTTTGAAACCTGAATTATCGCGAAAAATGTGGAAATCGTAAATTGTGCGTTAAAAAGTTTTTAGTTACGTTCTACGGATACACATGATATCACATACCATTTTGGTTCACTTTAGAAAGTCTTAGGACTTCTAAATGACTCTGGACACTTACTAAACTTAATCCCCCATGCCTGGCTCATAGATTCACCCCCTCATCCTCACCATAGCTTGCTCAACATAGGCCTACCCGTTCTGATTACGGCCACGGTTTTCCGTCCGCTTACGGGTTGTCTCTTTGATTTGTCTGTCTGCAGTTTTAATTCTAGACTGTCAATTGTTTTCCATAATGACATTGTATTTTTACAGACAAATATTTACCTTTCCAAAACACCCTGCAATCCTTGCATTCCAGTATTGGAAAGCCAACACTGCACTTTGTCACACAAATGCCAGGGTCATATGCCAACACGTATCTTTTGGTATTTTCCGCCATAAACCGAGCCTTAACTAAAATAAGCCCGTAGTACAAACTCTGATTACAAATAAGGTGCAGCAAAAACCTAAGCTGCATGGAAAACCCCCAGACATGAAGTTTTATTGAGCTAGGGGGGTAGGTTTAGGCCTTCAAATTATCAATATTAATATATCCCGTTTTGCCATGACAACGAACATGTAACCATAGAAAATAGGTGTCTCTTCATTTTGTAATCGCAAATTTCAATTCAAACCATTTAATATAGTAAAATTTTTTTTTTGGCTTTTCCTATGTTGAAAGGACACTCCAACACTTAAAAGAAACAAATAATCAGAAATATACCATCATTTAGGTGTGTAATCCCCCAATAATAACACCTTTAAAAACAATATGACCAGGATCTGTGTCCCTATGAGAGCGTTTTACCAAAATTATATCCTGTGTTGCCAATGGCCACCGTTCAAACTTCTCTCGCCATTTTTGCCGTTAATTATCAATTATTAAATTATTTAAATTAATTAATTATTGCAATTTTGTTTTTTAATTCTAAATTTACAATTATATTAATAATACTATTATTTTTAATTAAAAACAAGCTGTACAATAGTCACTTTTAACTAATTCTCTTAAATATTACTGCTTGAAAACAATGAAAAAAAGTAAATGTAGCTGCTTGAAAAACAATACGAAACATAAGAAATCGTCTTTCTCTGTGTGATCCTGCACACTTCGATCAACAATAACATTTGAACGAAACGTCCGATTTTCACCAAATAAAAAGTAAAATACTCCTGACAGTTGTGAGAATTCAGAAATTTAGAAAACTACAATTTGATCTCTCAAAAGCAAACTGACACCATTTCCACCCTTAACCTCATTGCGAACCAAGGACTTACTGATATTCATAATCATGCTACATAGCTTTGACTTGATAAGTTCAGGATGATCAACAGTTTTATCTGAAAAGTAAATTAAAAAACACCTAAAAATTTTCTTGAGCATCTTTAACAGATTTTAGGGTGTTTTTGCCAATTGAGAACTCAATTTCCTTAGGTTTTCCACTACAAATAGAAAGCGATTTACATTTAACAGGTTTAAGACCAGATTCATAGTTGATGTAATATTAGTAATTTCATTTATGATACGTTGATGTGATCTTTTATGAGTTGTGATAAGACAGAAGTCTTCTGCAAATGGAAGAGTAATAAACTTTGTATCGTTGAGATCATAGCCGTATTGAGTCTCCATGGTTTTTGAGATACTGAATGATAGGGTTGAATACTGCAAGAAAAAATATTGAGGACAAAGGGTCGCCCTGAAAAATCCCTTTTTAAACCTGAACTGCTCAGAAGACCACCCGGACCGTTAACAGTACCATTAACCCTCGTCTACCTGAGCCGTTTTTTGTAACAAAACTCCCGAAGGGGGTGGTTACCAAAAAGGGGGTTTTAGAAGCCGGAAAAACCTGAAGGGGGGGGTACCCCCCCTTCGGTAGACGAGGGTTAAAGGCTGACTCAGAGATTTTTGAAATATAATTTTTTGTGTATTTATTGATAATATCAATTATGAGTTAAGCCACCTGAAATGCCCAATTCCAAAGTTTGAGATGTTATCGGAATTTCGTTTACATGAAGTAAACATTCATGTGTAGTATACAGTGCCATAGGATACTGTGTATAACTAATATAAATTTCCAGATCCGGAAATTTATAACAAAGTTGCGATTTTCAATATGAAGGACTTCGATTTGAGCTTAGATAGTTCACACAGTGTTTAGTATATGGACAAGCATTACGTATATGCAAAAAACACCATGTGTTTGAAAATTGAGGGCGCCCTCCTCGGGAAAATCTCTGAGTCAGCCTTTTAAGCTGTCAATCGATCCATGTGTAGTGATTGACAGGGCTCATTGACAGGTGAATGTATTGTAGTACTGGAAGGCATCTATCTTGTCCACCAACATGGCTGACTATTGAATACGGTCTATACCAATGTGCCAAGTGATATGACAAATCCAAACAGAATTCACCTGTTGCAGAGCAAGAAAACAATATCTTTCCTTGGTGTTTTTTAGGATATTGCTAAGCGTTTAGTCCCTTATTGGCATAGCTTGTATCTATACCTGGATAACAGTAGTAGTGTTGAAAACCATTTTCATTTTCCCACATCAGGATTAATTGGGTGAGATTGTGTGTGAACATTCAATTCCTTTTAAGGATTAATAAAAGAGATTATGGCTATTCATAGATCATTTAAACAAGATAGCAAGGGTCATATTACTTTATAATGCTATACCCCGTTGGAATGGAAGAAAAAGAGGTGTGCTACAAAATCGTCCATATCTGGCTTATTTTTAGTCGATTTCTTTTATTTTTTTCAACAACGACAAATCTATGATTCAGTGATTTTATCAAGGTCAAGGTCATCTGCAATCCTTGCACAATTTTTTGTTGGGTCGCCTTAGCGACCCGACTATAGAAATCACCGCCCCCAAAATTGCGAATGAGTCATTTCTATCTGAAGGTCATTTCGTAACAATGTTTTTCTTTTATAAATATGATCTACGTGCCTGCTAGTAATGTTGGAGTTTTAGTGTTGGGTGTGTATTGCGATGCAATTTCAGACAAAGAATAAAATTATTGCAGGTTTCAAATGGTCTTAAAAAGCATTCCTTTGATTTTAGTCTCTGCCAAGACTGGCTGGGAAATAGGGAGTTTGGTAAAACGTTGCAGGGATATATAAAGGGTGAGTAACGAATAGGAGAGTTATAAATATTAAAATGATCGGCCACGTAGAGTTACACTGCGGTGAGCAAGAGGTATAAATGACAAGGGTGAACGGCAAATAGTTGGAAAGGATTGCCTTTTCTCTCTAAGGTAATTTTCAGCGTAAGTTCAGGGATTAAATTTTTAAAATTTATGTTGCTTTAAATATCCATTTTTAACACATCTGTGGTAATGATTGAAGGATAAGTCTAAAGTTTTACCATACAGGTGTGGATATTATTTAAGACGAAGTTTTACGGAAATCTTTATTGAATGCAGTAAGGTAAACCTACATTAAATTAAAGATTATAACTTGGGAATTGAGTTTAACACATTTTGCGCCCAATTGGACGTTTTTCTATTTTCTTATTGGAATGACAGAGAGTTTTTACGTACATTAAGTTAAAGATCCCCGGAAATGCAAATAGAATTGATGTGGTTTGTGTCAAGTCTACAAGGAGGGGTGAGAAAGCATTCAATTATTTGGGTTGGTGATGACATTAGTGACTATGATTTTCAGGAGTACTAGAAAATTCTAGGTGACTGGTGTGAATCTATTCATGGCACTGACTGAAAATCAATAGTTTCACTAATGATGTCACTGGTAGTGTATTCTTTTTTATGCCATGTTTATTGGAACGGAATGCCCCGTAAAGATTTGGACTAATTTTATCATCTCATTTCCTGGCACCTTTAAAGCTCGTACTTAAAGGAGAACCCGTATAACAAATAATATTATACAATATACTTTGTAAAATAATTATTGACTACATATCGAGTGGTTTCATCGAAAACCAGAATCATACTAACCATAAAAATGAATAAAAACATTTTGTCTGAACATGCCCTATTTGAAATTCGCGCTAGTGTATATGGGATATGTATACGTGTTATGCGATACGCTCGGCACAGAAGCGTCATACACCTTCACATGTGCTGTTATAATGTGTATTTCCTATGGCATGTATGACGTAAACGTGTCGGCCGTATCGCATAACACGGAATGCATTTTTTAAACTTATAAAGCATGATAGTGTACAATTAAAATAACTGCTTTAATGTTTAGAAACAACACCAAATAGTGGAAAAATGGGAGTATTTGAGGAAATTTGTCATACCGTCTCCCGCCAAAAGACACACCGCAAACGACGTCTCAGAATCTACACAAAAAAACAGCTGATTGTGGTTTAACACCAGTACAGAATAAACAAAAGATCAATAATGTTTGTGTTTGAGTTAAAACTGTATTGGTCATGATGCACAATATCGCGCTGAAAATCCGTGATATTCACTGGGAAAGGCTTTTTCGATTTCAAGTCGAATTTGAGATACGCACGTAATTAGAAATTACAGAATCGGATTCAAAGTACTGCCTTTAATAAACTGTCTTTAATACACGGATTACATTGATGTTTCGGAATATCAAATCGCTGCTAATCCCTTAAGTACAAGAGAATCCCCATTCTAATTACAAAAATCGCTCATTTTATGATAAATACGCATTTTTGAGCATTCTCGTTCGCAGGTCTAGTGTTCTAGACAATTACCAATATAGCTGTGCAAAAATATCATATTTTAAAAATTGGGGGCGCTTTTCAAAAATGTGCTAATATTGCTTTAATGTATGGCTTTATTAAAAAAGTACACATTAATCTCAAGTACTCTTGTTAGTAAAATTTGGGAATCTGGTGATCCCCCGGAAAGCTGGTCGTCAAGTTCGGTTGTCCTAATTTATAAAAGCGGCGAACCATCTAAGCCTGAAAACTTTCGAATGATAGCACTAACATCTTGTGTTGCTAAAATTTACCACCAGATCATTGCTGAGCGGATGTCAAATTATCTGACGAAAAACGGACTTGTTGACTCTACGACTGAAAAAGCTTTTCTTCGTAGTATTAATGGTTGTGTTGAACATACCATGGTTATGAGGGAGCTAATAAACGAACAGCTCATATTACGTATTTTGATTTAGCCGATGCTTTCGGATCTGTTGAACACTCCTTAATTTTCCATACTCTCAAAAGAAACGGAATTCCTGATCATATTGTCCAATATATCGAACATCTTTATGGTAGACTTAACCCTCGTCTACCGAAGGGGGGGGGGGGGTGGTTATACCCCCACTTCATGTTTTTCCATGTTTTTGCTAAAAATCCTTTTTTGGTGCCAATTATTTAAGGTAATTGTCAATTTACATGTTCCGCTTATTTTAATCCAAAAACAAACATCCACCGGGGTAAGATACAGGGTGATCCCAAAGTGATGGATAGGGGGTGGTAACCACCCCCCCCCCCCTCGGAAGAGAAGTACCAACATGCCTAGAAAAACACAGGAGTATACAAGACACTGGATTTTGGTACCAATAGATAGACTATGGAGCCCAAGCGTGCCAAGGGAGACAAAAAGAAAGGACAACAATACCGAGCAGTACTGCTCAAAAATGAACGTACAATCAAAGTTAGCATGTCAGCAACAAACTGTCATTCACAATAGAACACACACAGTGAAAAATTCAATTTTCGCCCAAAAAGGTTAGAAATAACAGATCTGCAGAGGTTTTTGACTCTACTTGATGGGAATGATATAGTTTTATTAATGACAGCATTTTAGAGCTTAATAAGGCTGCTTGCGTCTTAGTAACATTGCGAAATATAAATCAACCTTATATTCAGTAATTTTCGTACTTTCCTCAAAATAAATGACGTCATGGTGATGTCATAATAGGGATGTAGTAATTATTTTGGTACGCATGGATAAAGAAGAGAAGACGAAAACTCTATGCTATCCTTTGGTACCAAATTACGGAATCGGGTGTTCCGTACGGAAACATCAAGGGTGGTAACCCCCCCCCCCCCCCCTTCGGGAGGGTTTGTTACAAAAAATGGTTCAGGTAGACGAGGTTCATGTATTGTAGTCCTGGAATGTAGGGCTATGCATCTTGTCCACCACATGTGGTGGCTGACGTCCATATTGATACGTCGATAATAGATGCTTGAAATCATCCGTAGTTGAAATATTCAATACAATGCCATTTAAGTTGACAACGGCATGATAACTATGGGACATCCGTAACAATATCCAGATCATATAGTTTTTATAATAATATTTTGCGTCCGTTAATTGTCAAAATTCATTTCCATCCTATATCCAGTATTTTCATACTTTCCTTATGACGTCATAGTGACGTCATAATGGTAATATTTGTACTTATTTTGCTAATCAGTGGAAGCGCTGCCCAATGTGTCCTCTTGTAGCTACCAGACGATGGTGTCCATGCCTCATTCAATCATACATAGACCTTATCTCGCTAGTTTTATACGCATTTTAAAAATAACCGTTACAGTGGATTCTGTTTTTCGGCTGCTAACAGTTTTGGAAAGAAAAACTCCTTGACTCAAATATAATGTAGTATATAAGGCATCACTTCATGTTGCTTCATTTAAGTCATAAATGGTCATGCTCTAAGCTTCGTTTTCCGATCAGCATACCCTGAAGTATCTTAAGCTGTTCTCAATTTTTTTTTTTCGATACAGGTTAATTTGGGGATAAAAAACACCATAAATGATATAAAGTAAGTGTAAACACCTACTCAAAATTGATGGTGAACTAATGATTATATAAGAGGGCCTCCTTATAACGAACTTATACCTTATACATTAAATTTGTCAAAAATACGACATTTTTTGACACAAACACCCAGCTTTCAAGGCTAAAGATGTTTTTGTTTTGGCAACGTTGTTATAGGCTCAAGCAATTACTTTTTTTTTAATAAACCATCATGAAATACAGAAGAGGTTTTCTCAAAACGATATCGGTTGAAAATTGCCATTTTTTCAAGTCGATTAAGTTATCGATTTTGTTATTTCGTTTCTTATTGCTTGACGCTCAGCAAACCATCATTCCTTTCAGAAGAGAGGTTCAACAAGTGTTGACCAGCTAATAATTTTCGAGGTATTCTCAGCAGATATCCAATACGGCAAAATAGTTAATTGAGACAACGTAAAGTCACAAAATTACACAATTCTAACAAAACAATAATTGATGACTTTATTTCATATATTATAGTGGTCAATTTCCTCGTAGTTTTTTATGGTTTCTAACGAACGTTTTTTTTTTTTAATTTGATCTTTTTTTTACATGGCATTGGAAAATCGGTGCTGATTTGCAATTTGCTTCGTATTTTGCGATATGCATATTTTTGTTTTGGAATCTATACCATGTTTTTTTAAAATTTTGAAAAAAAAAAAATTTCTCAAACAATGGTAGGGCATGAAATGTTGATGTCGATTTTTCAATGGAAGATAGGCAATAGGACCCAATTGTTTTTTTTCTTAAAGAAGATTACCACATATTTTTTTCATTTTCAGAAACTAACTTTCTTTCTTCCAAAATGAAATTCATTCCGCAGACCTGGGTACCGACTTGCTTAAACTTGTACTGCTTATCTCTGGTAAGTGATTTATTGCATACTTGTTTTGTGCTTTTATTTATGTTGTGGTTTTAATGGTTTAGAACAGACTTAAAACTTAGATCGAGCAATACCCTTATTCATGGCACCCGAGGAAGGGGGAGGGATCTCACCTTTGGTTTGGGTAGGGATGTGCGACCGGGTATTTGTAGCACTACCCCGAAAATATACCAGCAGATTTGCTACCTATCCTTCAATACCTAAAGTTACTGAACCACTCGTCTCTATACCTGTGCCATTAACCCTTCTATACCTGTGTTAATGGTATCTTGATATCAACGGGCACAAAATAGCATGACTCTCGGTGGCTTAACCAGACATTTGCAAAAAAAAGGGGGGGGCAGAAGGGGTGCCGAGGCATTTTCTAAGGTTGAAAATTTGGGTCCTTCTCCGTAGACAATGTACAAACGACCCTCCCTCCTCCCCCCGGTTACGCCACTGATGCCTCTAGATGCCGAACTTACTACAAAACATGCTTTGGTGGTGGGGGGTTTGGGGTGAAGTCCCAGAAGCTGAAACTGTTCTAAAATAAACCCAAAGAACTGTAGCCATTCTTGCCAATATATGTGGCACACATACATGTAAATAAAACAATTATTTGTAACATGAAATATATATTACCCTTTAGGCCCATGTACTGAAAAAAACAACATACAAACAAACAAAAAAAATCATCGGTTAACTTGCTGAACCGTTAGTGTACAATAAAATGACGTGTATTTTGCAACACCCGTAACAAATACAGGATTGGCTAAAATTGCAAGTGTTGTGTTAAATACGTTTAACCCTCGTCCATCCAAGGCTTTTTAAAAAAAAAAAAAAAAAAAACAACCCCCTGATTTTTTGGTAATTAAGGGACAAACATGATCTAGTTTGGTAAAGTGTGTTTGTTTGTTTGTTTGTTTGTTTATTTCTTCTTTAACCTGGGGCACTCAGTCAGAGTCAATACAAATAGCCTCTGTTCTTCCCTGAGGCCCAGGGAGAGCTACATATGTCCTTTCTTCAAAGGAAGTACATATTAAGTTTTAACAACATGACGTCACAGTGACGTCATAACTGAGAGTTGTTTTTACTGCAAAAATATATGACGTGTCTGAAAAATCTCCAAAATCAAAGGGTTTTCGCCAGTCATTCAAGCAAAATTGGTATTTATTTGGCAATGATGAGTGCCAAAGTAAGCATATACATGTTATTACTCTAAAAATAAGAAAAAAATACAAATATTGTCAGTATTTGCTTACAGAAGCTACATAAGTAACATAAGTACCATTTTTTTGCATTTACACAGCAAAGTATAGGCAGGTGGCAACCGCCTCCCCCACCTTCCGACGGGACACCCTGACCAAAATGAGGGCAACGGAAGAACTTACAATTACTTAAAGGCCTTAAATCATATTCTATAGCGTTTTCGTGCGACAGGGAATCATCCGTTGGGGAGGGTGGTTTGTCGAGGGTTAATACGTGTCTTCTAGAGCAGTTGTCAAGATAAAATTAGTTTTCAAAGTGTATGATATAAGCACAAGGCTCATCGGCTTTTTCCGTCTATTTGCCCAAATTATGCGTGTTTTGTCCCTAATTTACAGCTCAAAAGTGATTTCCATATGTGGGGTCCATCATATAAACACAAAAACAAAAGTAAGTTCCCTCCAAAAGAACCTACAATAATTTCCAGGATATCCGTTTTTTAAAGATGAAACCTAATAAAGGTTATAGCTATGGTTGTTAGGAAGCGGTGTTGTGAGAATGAGAGGAAGCGGTTACTTCACGGCTGAATGAGCAAACTCCAAACTCCGCCCATAACTCTACCATCAATTGGAATATACTATAACCTGTTATTTAAAAGGAGAGGGCGCCATAGCACATTTTGTACTGGCAGGTTGGAGTGTTTTGTTGCAACTCAAATAATTATGTGCACGGGTCAGAAAACCGAGCGGTTAGAAAGCGATTTCTTCCAGTGTCGTAAAGTGCAATTTCAGGCTGATATTTGTTTAAAATATGAATAACATAAATGAATCATGGACTAGGTTAGGGAGCAGTACTTATGTTATCAAGTGATTTAACTTGACATATTTCTTTGGTTCGTCCTGATTACAGTATATAGGGTGAGTCCATGGACCATGATTGTGTCCGCTGTTTTGCTTCTTAGCATACATCTCAATATGTTTGGTATCAACAGAAAACTTTATTAGATTCAATTTACAACAAAGATCATTCACATCGGTTAGGTATAGCTCGAGCTCTTTTAAATTTATGCAGTTGATTGTGCACTCGGATCCAGGTTAAAATGAACGGCGTTCATGGAAGCAAATCGATGTCCGGAGAGAAGTCGGACAATCTATAATTGAGTGCAGTAGTAATGTGATGATATTTAACCCCACAAAATGCAGTCACAATTAAGCATTAGTGCCCGCTATACCTTTCTACACCTTCATCACTCATAACAATAACTTGCAAAACAAGGTTACTCAATTCCGTTCTGGAAGAGTTGAATAAAACATGCCTTAGGAAGAAACGGGCATGACACCCTTTTGAAACTGAAACATTGTCTTTTGTGTAGTCCAAAATATGCTACATCTTCATTGGCTTTTACACCATTTAGATACCACTTAAATGTATACATAAACATGGACATACCCTTATCATCATTTTGAACAGTGATTTGCGTCGTTGAGAGCCATGGATTAAAGCAATATTGGCACATTTTGAAGAGCGAACCCAATTTCCAAAATTGGAGATTTTTGCATAGTTGTGTTGGTAATTGTCCAGAAAACTATACCCGTGAACGACAATTGCTTTAAAAATGCGTATTTTTTTCATAAAAGAAACGATTGTGTAATTAGAAACGGGATTTCGATTGCAATTTAATGGCGGAACTGGAAACGCCAATTTTATGTCCCTTCATGATGAAATAGTGCCACGTCACAAAAATGACCTCTAACCTAACAATAAAGTGCCCAAGGGGGGGGGGGTCCCTAGTACCCAACATTTGATTTTGTTTGCGATTTCGCGGTTACGCAATCAAATTTTTCAAGGGAGTTTTTTGCTAATTTTTTAGTTTTTTGATTTTTTTAATTTTACCTAAATAATTTAAATCCGCCCACTGCTTCATTAAAAAAGGTTGGGCCCAGGAAACACTCCCACTCCCCTGGGCACTAACGGAGTGAAAAATCATAGCTATTTACTAAATTAAATTCCATTTGGGATTTATTTGCTTAGATATATACCTAGGAGGGCAATTAATTAAAATACTTAATCAAATAACCGTTTATAGCTGATAGCATCAATTTTAATTTTGTCATCGACCGTGCTCTAACTGTGTAAGTCTATGGGAAAAAACAAGGGTGATTTTAAAGTTTTTCTGAAAAAATGCAAGACTGGTACAAAATTTGGTTAATATTTTGCAAGGATTATTTCAATTGGTTATTTTGGAGAGATATAATGAAATATTTTGGTTCAAAACCTTCTATATTTCGGAGAGTGACAATGTCAATTGCCCATAGGTTCATAGGTCAAACGTTCGGATTTTCATGTCTTTGTGGGTATGTGGTTTCTTACGTGACCCCCATTACTTGTGTTAGTGTCATTGTGCATGATCAAAACTCCGTGGGAAGTGGTTTACCTGGGTGTTAGTCCCTAGGACCCCCCCCCCCCCCCCTTGGGCACTACAGAAGTTTTTTTTAGCTTGGGCTCTTAAGTGTAACTGCCGAAACAAACGGAAACAACTAAGTAAAATCGATAAGCGTAGACACGTATATGGTACAATTTCCCGGCTATTTCATATGGACGGACGTTTCAAGAAGGCCGTTAATTATTATCGGAATCTCTGATATTAATTCTTCTAATTATAAAACTCTTCTTTTGCGAGACAAAGAAAATTATAGCTCCCAATTCAAAGGTAATTTTTACTAGCCAATTACCAATGCAAAACTATGCCAAATCTCAAAATAGTTAGAAATTGGTGCGCTCTTAAAAATAATGTGGAGTTATTGCTTTAAGTGGGAATCCGTGGAGAGGGGTTTAAACATTTGATTCATATGACAGGCGGTGGCGGCCAAGCCTCATTACATTCATAGAACTCACCCACAATAATCAACGACAATTACAGCCAATACGGGGTGAGTGCAAACACAAACCGATTTGGGTGCTTTAATGTTGGTAGGTCATGGGTGTTTTCAGGACCCACATTATACGAACCTCGTCCGTTGTTCATACAAAAAAAAAATCAGAGAAATAACCCTACTGTGGAGTTGATCTTCAGCTCAAACGGTTTGAAAATGAGAAAATATTCCCTGACAACATATAAAAAAAAAAAACGTTCAAGATCTCGCTTTTAGTGTAAAACCAATGGCGACGTCTAAAATTGGGATTTACTTGGCGCGCCGCTTCCTGACATTAGAGATGATAAATAACTTTGTTGTTTAGTTTGATCATCTTTGATTGTACGACAGAGTGCCAATTTGTCTTAGCTACATTTTATTAACAAGACAGCTCAACTTGTAATATTCCAATCAACTTTTACGTGTGAGGCGAGCATGTCTTGTAAAGGCAATTATTGTCTTACAAACAACCCTCCCGCACCCACCCACGACGCAGCATTACTTCGCAGCAATATGTCAAACTTGGTTTGACCCCCTCCCCCCCAAAAAATGACCCGCGGTATCAGCACTGAATATATGCGGCCCAATATTTTGATGAGAGGGATGGTAAATACGGTCACCCCTCCCATGTTGACGTAAGTACATATTGTTTTGACCAAAATAACCCTGTTAAATGGCCATTGTAGTTAAAATGAAAAATTACATTGAAATGTGCATTTCGTTGATCCTAGGAAACTCTGTTTATAGTTCAATAGATATCCTACGAGAAAAGATTATTTTGAAAATTTCAGTTGATTCTGCCATTTTGTTTTGAGGTTTGGGGGCAAGTGCAATGTATAGTATAACAAGGGGGTGAAAAACATGCATTCAAAAAAAACCAGTCGCGGCTGGGCGCTGACATTTTGAGTATTGCACGGAATAATTAGCAGTTTGGGTGCTTGTATACACACATAAGGTCAATTTCGATACAAACAATCCGCCAAAATATCTAGTTGTTGGATGTTGGGTTGTATTGGTTGTTGGTTTAAATTCTGTCCTAGCCCATGGCCCACAACGAATGAAATGACACATCAGTCGTCTGATTTAAATAACCGCGCTCAATGAATACATCTGTTCACCTATAGCGCGCATTGCATTATGAATAAAAGAGGAACCTGAGCACAATGATCCCAGTACATTATTTTACACCTGGCCACCTCGAACAATACATAGTTGTATCCCTAACGATTAGTGTATATGCAAGCGGCACCCACAGATGTGGAAGAAGCGGAACGGCAGCCATTCCTTTCTATTGTTGGTACTCTGGTGTTCTTTGTGGTCGGCAAAACATGCGAGACGGTGATGAATTTTATAGATTACGTAACGTTTTGCCTATCTATATAATAAAACCTGCTTTGCTGATAACAGTGTCCATGGCCACGGGTTTGAAAACGGACATAAAATACAATTACGAATTTCTTCAAGCGTTGATCGATTTCAAATGTCAGTTTAGGCTACCACTCTACTTAGCCCAACGGTCCAGATGCTATATGTTTTCCAGATCACATCTCACTGGTATCAGAGCAATGCTAATTTTGGAAATTCACATGTCAATAGGGAATTCAATGTCAAAACATAGAAAAGAACCGAACAAATGTCCACCTTGAAAGATCAAATCACAACAGGTAAATCAAATGTAAATAGTGAAGTCAAAGTCCACACAATGGAAGTCGCTTATGTAATCCGGTGATCATCAGTGGCATGTCCTTTCCCTTGGGTAATTCAAAGGTACATAGGCAAGTTCAAATGTCATTTGGCAGTGAAACACTGTGCTACCAGAGAGAGATCAGATTGATCGACAAGCAGTGCTTGTATGACGCAATTAACCTGGGGGAATGGGGGGAGAGAAAAACTGAACGGAACATGCTGAAAAAAAAAATTTTTAAAAGGCGTGTATTTCTCTTGATTTCGTATTTATGTCAGTGGGAAAATGCATAAAACATAAGTGAACAATTAGCTTCAGAAAAAGACTCTGTCTCAGAGATTTCCCGATGAGGGCCCACTTAATTTTCAAACAATTGGGTTTTTGCTATAGTGAATGCTGTCCATTATACCATCAAGGTGTGAAATAACTAAGCTTAAGCTCAACTTTAGATTACACAATTTTGGATCCGGAAAATTTTGCTATACACGGTATCCTATGCACTGTTTACTGTGCATATTAATGTTTGCTGCATGAAATGAAAAATCCGATTCATCCCATAGTTTCAATTTAACCATTTTCAGGGTGACGTCTTTAGTTATGATGACTTAATTTTATGACTAGACAAAAATACTGCGAAATCTATGAGTCGCCTGGCCAAAATTGCTTACAGGACATTTATGAAACGAAAGCCTTTTCTTGTTTATATTTAATACGTCAAGAAAATGGAAGAGAGGAAATCATTTAAGAAAATTGAAAGAATATATTTAATATATATATATATTATATATATATATATATATATAATAGGCGAGGAGACTCTCTTCATGCAGAGTGCTCACTGCTTATAAGCAGAGTTCGAGATATAATTGATGAACCTGCCTGGAACGGTAGTGGTTACTCGGAGTTTCACGCTTGTGCGATCATCAGACAACTGGCTCCTATTCGGTGGATGCGAAGTGAATATATAGCGGTGTTGCGGACGTAGTAGAGAGAAGTTGGTGAGTCGTAGAGGGCGGCATGAGATGGTCTTGATGAGGTTTCTTGATGATTCATCAAAGGACATTCAGCGATCTCGGCCTCAACATCACCATCGACTGCAATCTGAAAGTCACCAACTTCCTCGACATCACTCGCAACGTTGGACAACGGCAAATTACTACCCATACCGCAAACCCAACGACCGACCAGTCTAAATTCCACTCGCTCTCCAACCACCCACCAAACCTCATCAAGAACTACCAGCCTCCATAAGCAGACGTATATAGATATTCAACAATAGAAGATACCTCAACAACGCATCAGCATTCTACAAACGACGCGAGAAAACCAGCGGATCCAACGAGGAACCTCACATACAGAGAACCGTGCAACAGGACGAAGCAAACCGTAAACGTAACATCATCTGGTTGAACCAGCAGTTAGAAAGAACGACTCACAACACCGGACGATAATTCATCAAGCTCATCGACAATGGAACCATTTCCAGCAGGATCCAAAACTCCTACAAGATATTCAAAACCGGAACACCGTCAAGTTCAGCACAGCGCTGCCACAACGGCGCCAGCATCATCAAAACCCACAACAAGAAGAACGCCGCTAAGGATAATCAATCCACACAACATGGATGCAACTGACGCAACAAGGACCTGGCCACTGCAAGGAAACTGATTTGAAAACCTAACCTCATCTACAGGCGAAGTCAAAGTAGCGCAACAGGGGACCTAAACCAAACTTACATCGGACTGACGGAACCACCTTTCAAGATAGATTCAACAACCACAAGACATCCTTCAGAAATGCAAAGCACCAGAACAGCACCGAACTCTCCAAGTACGTGGTGTGGCAGATCAAGAAGAACACCAACCCCTACGGACATCACCTTGGTTCAATCGTTCAGCGCAGGACCGTACTCCAGCGGAACCAGGAAATGCGACCTCTGCCTCACCGAGAAGCAGACCATCATCAATCCCGACAAACGCAGACTACTCAACAAGCGACCCGAGCTGATATCACAAGTACCGCCACGAGAACAAATTCTACTTAGCAACCATCCAGCATCACCTAGATAACACGAACCTAAAGTACCTATCCGACGTCCGCAATTTGTCACCTCCCATTTCATGTCGCCCTCTACGACCACCAACTTCTCTCGACGACCCGTCCGGCAACACCGCTATATTCTTCGCATCCACAGAATAGCAGCCAGTTGTCTGATGATCGCCACAAGCGTGAAACTCCGAGTAGTAAACCAACTACCGTGCCAGCGGTCATCAATGTATATAGTTATATATTTATATATATATATATATATTATATATATAGATATATATATATCGCTTAATAATAGTCGTTAGGGAAGGTTTATATTCATAGGTTTTAATGAGTTGGATACGGGCGTCTATAAACAAAATCTTCTTTTAGAGGACAGCATGTTATGACAAAATATCAAAATTGAATATAATTGGATAAATCTATATATACACTTTTTTTGTGATTATAACGGAATAATCGAAACTACAACGGAAGGCGTTAGGGGAGGTTTATTCCCCTAACGCGTACGTAATGAGTGAATATAAAAAGCTCACTTCCCCCTAAGGCAATAGATAGAGGATTATATATTTATATATAAAAAAGATGATTAAATATACATTTTTCAGAACTTGCACCATATCATTTGTTTACTAGGTTGGGTGCACATGTCTGGTAAGGAAAAACGTTCTCACCATCTTTAGGAAACTGTTATGGCAAATTCATCCGCTCTGTTCGCAGACCTTCATGACGTTTATTAAAATATTGGTTTGGATGGTTTGCACGTAGGAACTATTTTAAACTGTTGTAATTGAAATCACTAGTTAACATATGATTTTCACGTAGGGAAATGAGTGAGCTAATAGTGATATTTTGTTAGCACTCTTTGACATTTGAACTCCTTATGTGGATATTGGTAGGGTAGTAAAACATATATTTCACAAATATGGAGTATTAATTAGCATTAATATGGGACATTTGAACGCCTATGTTGATCATGTGGATATGCTAATAAAACATATATTTTACAATAGGACATTTGAACTGCCTTGAGGACGATTGGTTTTGAAAAATAGTGGGGACATTTGACTTGGAAAACCTATATAAAAAATCCTCAATCTTTGTTAGGAACAAATTGGCGAGGACATATCAGCTTTGCGCTATAGTAACGGATATGTCAGCAAAAACCGGTTTATTATAAATTTACAGCCATGTCAAAAAGAAATACGCCACTGCCCTTAAATCGCCTCACGTGACCTTCATCCAAAATTGCGAACAAACCCATGTGGCCTTGATCGGTTCTGTACGCATATATGCAATACGAAAAGCTAAAACCACAACGCGCGGCGTAAAAACGGCATATTTAAGTGAACGAATACGGAACATGTTTATTTGTTATTAATATAGGCTGCTCTTTGGTAATTGGACATATATGGCGAAATAGGTCAAGAGGTAGGGAACGAGGCGTTGCCCGTGGGTCTTTATAGGAACCAGATCCATGCCAAGTGTACGGCAAGTATTAGAGGGGGCGTGAATCTATGATCCCATTAATTACACCATACGAACCGATTATATCTAAGGAACCTATATTCACGAAAGTAAGAAGGAACTTCGCAGGGCACCTCAATATAAGATGTGGAAAAAAAAAAAAGAAGTATGTACTTTTTGTTTCTTGATGGTTTATGAATAAACAAAGTGTTTACCTTTGTCTTTTATCTTAATTAACATTAAGCAATGGCTTCTTGATCAAAGAAAAGTAATCTAATCTCGAGACAACACGAGAGAGAGAGATAGTTCGATAAATAGTATAGCGTGCAAAACTAACTTATATACGGGTGAGGAAAAACAATCACCTGATTGGGTCCGTCACTTGCCATTTTTAAGTAACATAATATCTTAAAACGTTGGTGTCATCTGAAAGCTAGTTCATCAATTTGATTGCTGCAAAAGATCACTCCATCGCGTTAGGTATAGGAACGGAGCTACAGTTGATTGAAATCAGTAGTATGTTTGCACCCGGGCCCTTTGTCCACGGATTCACATTAAAATGAATGGCATTCAGCGAACCAAATCAGTGTCCAGTAGAAATCGGGCTATTTATTGACTGCAAAAGAAATGTAACGCTATTTAACCCCACAAAATTCAGTCACAATTTACCGTCGATGCCCTCTTAATGTTTCTACGTCCTCATCACTCACAAAAATCATGTGAAAAATAAATTATCTTGATACATGTATCAGTTTCTGCAGGAGTTGAATGAATCATACCATATGAAGGAACAGACATCGACGACAACCTTTTGAGGTTTAAAGTATTGCCTATATTTGTAGACCAAAATATGCCACATCTTGAAGTGTTTCCAACAAAACCTTACAATTATCACTTGATTTTACACGTTTAAGACACCACTTTATTTGACATAAACATAGACATACCCTTATCATCATTTTGGGGAGTCGTTTGCGTAGTTGGCCGCCGTGCATCCAAATGGGACTCCGTGGATAGAGGTAAAACTGACAACTTGATTCAAAAGACTGTAGCTCTGTTTATATCTGATTGGAATTATATTTGCAGCAAATTAAAGGTAATGAAATAGGCTTTCCGAAAATACCACCTATGTTAGATTTGTGTTATTTAAAAATTCAAAATGGTGGACAAAATCAAGGTCAAGTTTTTTTTTGACTCACCCTGTACATGCAATTATTTACTTCTCGATCCCTTACAAGAAGCCTCTACAACTCCAAGAACACGTAAAACGAGAACTGGAGAGGCAACGTCTACACTGAGCCAAGCAACCAGTGCGTCTAAGATCAAGGCCACCTCAAAAAATACTAAGGGTAATTATTATGCTTTATCTATTGTAATATTGCAATTTATTTCATTTAAAGGTGCTTGTTCAAATGTATGTGTATTGCGTTCTCTACTTGATATGAGAGCCTGGCACTTGCACATACACCCGTCAAGTACCGTAGGAAACAAACTTGCGGTTTTTGCTGGTAGACGCAGTAATGCATGTTGCAAAGCCCTGTTCAATACTGTGCTAATATAGATGGTTAACCACTAAAACGGCGGTTTTTTTATATCTTGGGAATGAAAAGGATATGAGGGCCCAAATTTCAGGACGACAATGAGAAAAATACGGCCTTTCATCTGATATCAACATCGATACGACTTCCGG
>JAMKCH010036778.1:0-14738 GCA_023653785.1 Ophioderma brevispina | reverse complement strand
TCAAAATTTTGAAATTCAAAATTTTTGTAGTTTGTCATTTTGATGTACCGGCAAAATTATGCATTTGAAAACGTTTTTTAGAAAGAAATTTTTCAAAACCCGATTTTTATGAAAATTTGAGGTTTTCAAGATTTCTCAATTGGAAATTCAATTTTTTTTTGGTGGTTTGACATATTGATATACCGGCAAATTACGCATTTTTGAAAAAGTGGTCTAGAAAAAAAATCACAACTCGATTTTTTAAATAGAAATTTTTTTGGAAAATTTAGGTTTTTCAAGATTTCTCAAAATTTTGAAATTCAAACATTTTTGTGTTTGTTATAATTGATGTACCGGCAAATTACGCATTTTGGCAAAAAGTGTTTTCAGAAAAAAAAATTTCACACCCGATTTTTAATTTTATTTTTTTTTTTAATTTAGGTTTTTCAAGATTTCTCAAAATTTGGTAAATTCAAAATTTTTTGTGGTTTGTCTTTTGATGTACCGGCAAAATTATGCATTTTGAAAAAGGGTTGCTAGAACAAAATTTCACAACCCGATTTTTAAATTTGAAATTTTTTTGAAAATTAGGTTTTTCAAGATTTCCTCAAATTTTGAAATTCAAACTTTTTGTAGTTTGTCATTTTGATGAACCGGCAAATTTATGCTTTTTCGAAAAGTGTTTCTTAGAAAAAAAATTTCAGAACCCGATTTTTATAAAAAATTTAGGTTTTTCAAGAATTTCTCAAATTTTGGAAATTACTTTTTTTTGGTTTGTTCCAAAAAAACTTCAATTTCTGCAAAAATTCTTCCTTTTTTTAAAAATTGTTTCTAGAAAAAAATTCAAACCGATTTTTAAATTGAAATTTTTTTGAAAATTTAGGTTTTTCAAGATTTCTCAAAATTTTGAAATTCAAAATTTTTGTAGTTTGTCATTTTGATGTACCGGCCCAAAGTATGCATTTTTGAAAAATGTGTTTCCTAGAAAAAAATTTTCAAAACCCGATATTTACTTGAATTTTTTTGAAAATTTAGGTTTTTCAAGATTCATCCACAAACTTTTGAATTTAAAAATTTTTTGTAGTTGTCATCATAGGTGTCCCTGCAGGTTCTAATTTGTGTGAAATTTTCAGTTTAAAACTCGGGGAAAGGGGGTAGAGGGACGACAACAAAAGAGGGTGAGATAGGGAGAGGAGAAGATAATGAGATCAGAGGGGTAGAGTGGGTGGGATTATGGAGGGTAGGGACAGGGTGAGTGAACAGGGTAAGAATTAGCAACAACGGCAGAGAAGAATGCTACACATAGAAACGCGGGCGGTCGAGAGGAAGTAGAAAGGAGAGTGTACGAGGTGAGAACCGGGTCAGCAGGGTACCGCAGGGGCGTGAAATAAGTGGGAGGGCAGTAAGGAAGGTAGAGACTACAGGAAAGTGGTTTAATGTCAGTGATTGATCGTTTCTTCTAACGCTGAGAGCTGTATTTGGAGCAATTGGCGATCCAGTGCAATAATACTAGAAAACGAGTTTTAAGAAAACGGTTCATTTTGAGAATTTTTTTGATATTCTCTGCATGAATAATAAGGATGAATGAGGCCGAATTGGCACGTTTAATCCATTTTAAATCGCTTCTGGTCACCTTTCCACTCTGCGCATGCGCGGTTTTGTCTCACAAAATCTGATCAGCCATATTTTTTCAGCATAAGCAAAATTTTGTAAGGGAATCCACCGTTTTTAACAGGTTTTTCGACACCCAAAATTCGCAGACACTGTGGTTAATTCGGAATGGACCAAGATAATATCGAAAGGCAGAAGAACTGTGAAGAACGTCAAGAAAGCTCTGGAGAGGGAATTTCAGATAAGTATTCAATCATGATCTGCTATAAACATTCCGCCAAGGCCCCCACAGGAGTCATCAGCCTTTTTCTCCCGCATGCTTTTTTCTTTCTTTTTATGTTTTTGCGAAATAAATTACCAATATTGTTTCTTCGTTTAGTTTTTACGATTAAGGGCCATGGTGGTATAGCTCCTAAAGGCGCATTTCCGGCTTTTCAATGTGGTTCTCTTTTTGTGTTTCCCTATCAGGTCATTTTTTATTTTATGCACGTTACGTCACTAGCACTATGCATTACTGTACCAAGTTAGTTAGCGCGAAGTTGACTGAACAGCCTTGGTGGTATTCAGCACGCATAGCACGCATAAGGTTACTTGCGGTTTGTGAATGTACCCGTGTTTTGTCTCGTTCTCAACAGGCGGGTTTTTGTCAATGCCTCGTTTCATTTGAGGCACGGAAAGATATGTTTGGGTGTATGTATGACCGCTAGGTTATGCGTTCAGTAGCGGAGGCCTTTTGGATGTGATGGAGGAAATGAAAATTTTCCTTGAAAAGGTGTACCAAAATCTTTGTTGAGGTTGTTTTAGATTAAACTTTCTGCTTTTAATAATTACATTCGTATATTGGTGTTGGCTCTTTGTCCCCCCTTTGTGTTCATTTGGCCGTCATTGATTCTGTTTCGTTGTTGTTTCTTTGGTATTAGATTTATAGTTTAATTATACTTTTAATTGAATTTATCTTGTTGTCGCAAAATTTTCTTGGTTTTGCTTAGTTTTATCTGGCACTTTTCAGGCTTATTTGGAAATTTCTGGGTTTTTATATCGCATTTCCACTTCGTTGAGGCACTTCTAAATTCACGTTATTCATTTGGTGTTAGTTCGTGACGGTTTGTTTTTATTTATTAGTTTGTTTTTTTGTTTAATTTGTTTTAAATCAAGATTATGTGCACATACGGTATCTTATGAACTATTAAATTTCATGTTCTTATTTCTCTTTATCTTGTGTACCGATCATTTCGTTTTGATTTTGGATTCACACTTTAAGTATATTTTCTATTACCACCTCACTTTCCTGGTCTTGGACCATTGTTTTTGGAGGAGGGGGAATGGTTAGAAGTAACCACATAACGCATTAAGCTATGTTTGAATGGAAGAGCGGCGATTTAATAATTATAATAAAAGTAAAAAGGATTCATAATAAAACCTTTTACACAATCAAATAGCTATATAATAACAATACAAATAATCCTACTAAATAATAATTAATCATCATATAATTAATCCTAATAATAATAATAAGACAATTAAAGTAGAATACTCTTACTGCCAAATGCCTGTACTCGATTCAATAACTGATATTTTCCGCTGTGATGTTGTTTGTAGGGCAGAAGACGCTTGAGGAAGCAAGTTGGAAACGATCTCGGCAGCGGCGAGAAGCAATCATAGTAGAAAAACCAACAATACACAAACAGCAGATCATTCATCCACTAAAGTCAACCACAGCCCAAGTACAGCAAGTTATCTATGACTCTTTCTTCCATTGTGGATGACCAATTTGCACACAGTCAGGATCAGGGAACATTGCATTAGACACCAGCAGCTGGCACAGTCATCCCAAGAAACCCAGTGGCCAGTATCTTATGCTTACAGACGGGGACGGATTTGGGGTCTCACATTGCTCCCCATCAAACACAGATGCCCAGTACTAAACGAACTAGCATGGTGAAACAGCCAGCTCGTGGGTTTTATGTACATCCCACTCAATAAACCTTGAACATATACGCTTACATCGGCCCTCATGGGTCATATGTTACACCCTCTCCAGTGTCGGATCGGGAATCGGTTAAGTGGAGGTACGAGGAGGAGTTGGATGCTGTCGTGTTATCCGCAGAGCAGGCTTATTCGTGTAGAGCTCTCTATGGCACAGGGGTTGTTGACCAAGTGGTCCAGTTTACTAATTCCCTAGCGGCAATGCACGGTAGGTGTCTGGTGATTCAACTCAACGTGGCTGTTTGATAATCCTCAGTTTTTTGGCTCGTCTTTGTGCCCCGCCTTTGATAACCCTGATCCGCCCAGGCTCTCAATCTCAGGGTCGTCTATGTTGCACCTTGAGCTCACGGCTTCTTAAGAAAATCCTAACGCCATTACGCGAATCCAACAAGTGTCCAGCCTCCCATGAGTCGTCGGCTGCACAGTCCAATAGTAGCGGTCCACCAAGGCCGCAGCCAGACCCAAGGGTGATATGAGAATCCATAGACATGCTTTGCAATATTATCACACAGTCACATCAGCATCAGGCTATGGTCTCAGCTTGGCACGAGGGACACTATATGGCCACAAAGGGGGCTCACAGACCAAATAGTGTCTCAGCCAGTTAAGTGGTGTTCTCAATACGTTCTGAGCGTTCTCAAGGACCAGAGATGGGAGCTGCATAAAGCAGGTAATAACCTGATAGTTCGTACAGCGAAGCCTAGTAAGAAAGAGGTAAGCAATAAATTAGTGGCAGAAAACATTTGTGATTCACAGTTATCTTTGTTGGGAAGCGTGTAAACGAATTTACTGATATGTTGTTGATGCCTCGGGTATACGTAATTTTTCTGAAATAAATTGATCTAGTCGTGTATTGTATGACTCAAATTCCAGGAAGGTGCGAGAACGAGACCCCAGTCGATAATGGGCAGCCATCGGCACAGATACGCCGGTAAGCAGACTGCCGGAAGCTGGATCTCAATAGAATGCACGAGTGAAGCTTGTCCGGTCAATGGTGGCATTCGTCCAGCATCCCATTTTAAATCAATAAGTATCGGTCGCGTAGCGACCGTATATTACTTTTTACTCTGGCCATTGTGGGGCCGTTTTTTGTTCGTCGGATGTCCGTAATGTCGGACATTTTCGGCGGTTAAAATGGTACGTGCAAATTACTGTCGTGCTGGTGGTTTTGTCCCCTAGAAATTGTCGGTGTAATTCTTTAGCTTGAAGTTTTTTTGGGGTAACAAACGGTGTTTTTTGTAAAATTTGTTTGCTTTTATTTAAATGGAAATTTTGGTTTGTTTACTGGGTTTTGCAGTTTGTACGAGATCAGCTATCCCTGCTTGTTAAATAATATCTGAAAATTGCGCTTCCTAGAGTGCGGATTTTGTTTAAAATCCACGTATACGTGTGTTGCAAATAAATGTTGCTGCCAAAAATGAAATTAGTGTGGTTGGTTTCCCCCGTGGCGATTGTTAACGCAGGGTATTTGGGTAAGTCCACTTGTCATAATAGCAGGTAGTGTTCCAAGCTTGCTCTGACTAGACACTCCAATGCTTGTGGTCGTGTCCCGGGCTAGGACGTGTCGAGCTAAATAGCGGGGTTACCTGGAAGAGCTTTTTTGACGAAATTAACAATGATTACTTGGTATTAAACCTTCAAGGACTCCATAAGGGAATTTGACTGAGGTGGGTGGTCACAGAAATTTACTAGGAGTAATGCTGTAGCTTAAATGCGGTTCTTTGTTTGTTGATCAATGTTTTGTTGAGTTAAACAGTTCCAGTCTTTTATTGGTCGTGGGAAAAATGAGTTGGCGAGTGATGCAAGATTGGTGGTGTATATTTTGAGTGCTGGTTCTGTCCTGTCGGTCTTGGTTGGAACTGTTAGTCTTGGAATGTCAAGTTCATCATGTTGTATTTTATAGAGACAAACGGTGAATTTTTCCTGCGTTATTGTAGACTAAGCCAGCCGAGGGTGGATAGCAATTTCGGTAACACTAGCTTCACGGGTGTAATTCCCAGTAGTGAATCGGCTGCTCTCCTTTTGACTTTTTCAAGGATGTTTATGTCCTTTGAATTGGTAAGGATTCCAGGCCGCTATTCCATATTCGGATGGGTCTAACAAGAGGATGGTAGAGCCTTTCTTTGCTATTAATAGATGCATGATTGAAGTTTCTCTTCCCTCTGGAGAAACCCAAGGGCAAGGATTATAAGCGTTTGATGCAGCATATGGACTTGTGTGTGTTATTTTTAGAAATTTTTATTGTTTGGGTGTACAGAGATGTTTTTTTTTCCATAGACCATCACAAAAGTTTCATACATATAGCCTACAGCATAACCAAAAGAACTTAACACAATAAAAATGAATAAAATAGGCAAATGAATGAATAAAGAAAAATCATTACAAATTAAAAAATAAAAAACCCCGAAAACTACTAATAAACAATGCGAATATAATAACAACGTAATTAAAAAATAAACAATAAACGAAAGAAACGAAATGAACAAATATTTTAAACATATAAAATTAAATGTTTAAAATTAAAAAGAAATAACACATAAAAAAAATAAAACAGACATTTATATCGCGCCTTCCCCAAAAAGGAATGAAATATAATGAATAAAAATGGAACCAAAGAATTTTTTTTAAAATCATTAAAAAATGATAAGAACCGACAAAAATAATAAAAAATAAAAGCCAAAATGGTAAGAAAATAAACGGGGGATATAAAAATATTTTAAACATTAATAAATCAAATCCGTATACACAAAAATATAATAATATAATCGTTTTACAATGAAAAGAACTTAATAATTAACACTTAACAAAATAAAGATGACTAATAAGTAAAATCAAAAAAAATAAACACAAATAACAATTAAAAACCAAAATTTTGAATAAATACATTCGAAATGACAAATATAATAGAAATAAATCAACACTAATTATTAATAAAGTCAATCGTTACAATAAAAATTGAAACTAACCAAATAAAAGATGACTAAATAGGTACAATAAAACTCAATAATAATACAATGAACATATAAACAATTACATAACAACAAAATAAACCTATGAATAAACTATATACATTAAAATAAAAATCAAAATAAACAAACAAACGAAAGGAATTGGTTCGCGAATGAATATGATTAATTACACCCGTGGGTCATAATTCCAATCCAATTGTCAAGAAACTTACAGCTTACACTTCTGGACATCCTTTCCCCTCATACAAACTTTGCATGTGTCTATTTCAGACCAAACTAGAGTCTACCACCGACAGCTACAACAGCCCACTGTAAAAATTCTCTTACCATCCCAGATTTTTTTTCAATGACATTCCATCTGGAACACCCCGACCAGCTTTACTGGGTTCAGCTCAGTCACTGGAGATTTTCCGGCGTCGCCTGAAGCCACTCACTCCCTAGCGCCACACAGACCATTCTTTTTACGCACCAGTCTTTTCTTCCTGTCACCCTTTGTTGATCTCTGTTCCTGTGACCAAGCACCATTTTGCACCTAGACCAACAATCTATACTACTGAGTGATGTCATGATTGGAAGATAGATAAGATAGATGCAGTCAACAGTCAACCTAAAAAAACTTGCAATTCGCCTTGAATATGCCGCCACGGAATTACATTCAATATTTGACATCAATTCAAACAATCAAACACCTTTGGCCAGGAAAACGTCCTGCTTCAATTCATACAAATTCCCAGCCAACCTCGGTTAACAAATGGTCTCAAGCGACCGATAAGGTTCTGAACAGAGCATCACAACCACCGCCAACCAGAACCCATCTGGCAACCCACAATTTACCATCCTCCCCCGCGCCTAACCAGCAATAACCAGAAAACCCTTAAACCTAGAAAGCCGAGACCGCGAAATTCTAGTTATCAAATCATATACACCAAGGAAGAGCGATAACAGATCAAGTAAGAACTGACAATCAATATCAATATCGAGCTCCGGATTAAGTACAATGTTCGCGTGCGTATGGAATGATCTACTCAAATATGGGGATTCCTGCATGCTTCTAAAGCTTTATTGATGTAATTTAATGCTTACTGGAGAAGCTTACCCACCTTCTATTTGAATAAAATCTACGTCTAACAAAAGTCACTATTGGTAACCCAAAGTTATAGTTTAAACGGTTAACAAAGGTAGGATTTACCAACCATACTTGGAATAAAACTCCACGCAATAGAACTAGCTCTAAGAACTAAACCGACTAATTGGTCTTTAAGCATAATCGCTCACTAGTCAATAATTCGGTAAGAGTCTACTACAAGCTATGTTTTTACATCAAGTCCAACCGTAAATCTAGCACAAAAGCCCGGGGTGATACTAATAAAACCAAACTAGATATAGTAATAAGGACGTAAAGTGCAAATTATAAATGAATATCTATGCAAATTCCAGTATTTTTAACAACTTCTTCGAAAGCGTAGGCCTAAATCAGGTTAAACAAATACCATTGGCAAGCAGTAGCGGTTAGATTACCTCCTTTGCTAGCGAATGTGCAGGGAAGGTCTTAAGGTATCGATATTCATGGATGGCAGTTTTGGCATGAAAAAATAATACAATAAATAAAAAAAACAAAAAATAAATAAATACAAACAAAAAGAAAAAAACAAAAAGAATAAGCCTGCTAATGGGTTATGCATCCTCAGTGCATCACCATCATTCACCGTGTCACTCATATTTTGTACCTGTTCAACTTAAAGGGCCATGTCCGAATCGCTAACAGCCTCATTTCCAGAACCCCCATATTTTGCGGGACTATTTAGGTATCGGCAAGGCTACCATTTTTCTCATTTCCCCTATGAAATCTTTGGCCTAAGGGTGTTGTTTGGAATTTGGAGTTTTCGTCGCCCAAAGTAAATTTACAGAGACTCTATAAGGCTCTCACGTTCAAGCGGATTGAAGTGTTGTCGTAAGCTTTACAGATGGTGTTTTTGGGGTGAAGGGCCTTCTATCAAGATTTAAAGCGTACTACTTCAATCGGTTTGTCCTCCATTAGTTACAAACCAGTCTACAGGCCTATTCTTGTTCCTTCCTGGATTTGTCCAGGGAATTTTGTGCGTCCTGTTTACATAATGCAGTGTCATAACTATGTATACATAAATAAACCAAATAATAAATAGATAAAACATAAAAATAATAATGTATATTCTTTGAAACACAGTAAGTTCAATATATATATACTCGTTGTATTGGATTACCGTCGTAAGAACACTTTACTCTGAGTATGGCAATAGCAATGGCTGGTTCACAAAAATGTTGTACTAAGCTACCAATACTATAATGCAGCAACTGCTGGGGTATTTTTTGGTCCTCTCTAAGGGTTATTTGGACCTCACTAAGGCATTTGGTACCATCAATCATGGCAGTCACTTAGCTAGAATGTATCACTGTGGCCTCGGGGTTTAATTTTGTTGGTTGGTTCAACATTTTGCCTCACGACTTGGTGATTGCCTGCTGGCTCGTTACTTAAGGCCAACGTAAATTGCCATTTGTTTATCTTTTTGGGGTTCTATTTTTATTAGGTTTAGCTTAATGCGTTTGAGTTTATAGGAGTCACTATCGACCAACCCTTCCCTAAGGAAGGTTTGGTTGTGTGGGATTTCATATAGAGTAGAAACTTTAATTCCTACCAGAAACCGCAATTTCTTTAGAACACCTGCCTCTCACCATCGCAAACTCAGTATTTGGCCAGGGGACGGGGCTCACTCTGTCAAACGCGTGCACTGAGCTATAGCCATTACAGGGGGCATAGTATCCTTTGTTAAGTACTATCAGAAAGACCGCAAGGTATTCATAGGCATACATAAGCTTTCAATTACCTAATATTACCTGCACGCTGGTGGCGGGGCAATTCTGTGTAAATATAGCACGATAAACACCTTATTCCGTGGCATTGGTGATGTCTCTCCAAACATATGCGGTCATTTGGGAGCCGCCTAGGGTGAGCAACAACCAGGCTAGCTTGTTTGGGCTCATTAAGTGCATTTAATCGCTGATTCTGAATATGCCTCAGTGAATAAATGTCCTTGGAAGGTTTAGATGAGGAAAAACTAAAACCATTGGCATATACTTCGTGGCCTGCCGCCCGCAAGCAGCCACGCTTGAATCTGGCGGTAATTCTATATCTTCTTGGATGTCAATAATAGAGCCCGCACTACACTAACGCCCAAACTACACTCGCTACAACTACACTAAGCTAATTCAAGCTGAGCCCAGGGTTGTAAGGTCATTACTTAACTTAATTCTAGACCCTTCCACGTCCTATTTTCCATAGATTTATGTCATAGAGTAGTATTGGTCAATCATGTTTATACCGTGGTTGATTGTGCATGTTTTACTTATGTTATGTTGTGTCATTTTGCTATTCTAAGTTAGCTCATCACAACTGGCCAAACAGCATTTTTCGCTTGCCGGGTGTGGAAAGGCAGGGAGTATTTCTTCCGTGAATATAGGAAGCTGCTGTGTTAATAATAATATAATAATATATAATAATAATAATAAATAATAATAATAAAATAATCATAAAAAAAAATAAAAAAAGGAATAAAAAACATAAAATAAAAATATAAAAAAAAAATAACAATTAAAAACAACAACAACAACAAACAAACAAACATACAAAATAATGCTTTTTAACATATAAATAATAAAGAATAAATAATAGATAATGATAAAATAAAATCAAATTGCTTCTTTCTCTCCAGTCCCATTTATCAACATAGTTATATATTTCTTCTCCTCCCCTGTTGGCGTGGCCGAACCATTAATGGTCGGACCATTAATGGCCCGGTTGGCGCTTGAGATGTTTTAATCGTTTCAAACTTGAAACTGTTGCGGCGAAAAAAAACCGGAAAAACGGCTGCACCAGCCGGGAAATCCTAAAATTCGGGTATATGTTATTCCTCAGAAGTTGAGAAATATGTAATGGAGCTCAGGCTGTATTCATGGTTTTACACTGAGAGATTACTGTTATATGGTTACCGGTAATTTGGCTCAACTATCTCAACTGTGTAAGCAGTTAAACGTAGTTTTGAGAAAGCAATATGGTGCTAGACACAGAAATCCCTACAGTGATACCCGTGAGCTAAGGCTGTATTCATAATTTTTTACACTGAGAGATTCCTGTTGTATTGGTTACCGGAATTTTGGAAATGTCGCAAATTGGGTATGCAGTTTAAACGTGAAGTTTTGAGAACAATATGGTGCAGACACAAGAAAATCCCTGCTGTAGTTGTTACCGGATAACCTGCTTTTACACTTGTTACCCGGGAAAGTTATATCTCACTTGTATTTGTTACCGGATACGAAATCCATGTTGTATTTTGTTACCTGGATAATGGATACAGAAAAATGCCGCGTTGTATTTGTTACCTGGATACAGAAATCCATGTTGTATTTGTTTACCTGATACCCGTGCTGTAACTTGTTAACTGGGGAAACTTAGTTAGCGGGGATATCTCACGTTTAACTATTTCTACTGTTGTTCTCCATTTATATTGTTTACTGCCGAAATTAAGATGGAGTGGTTGGATCATCATTTCCTTGTCCGTGTGGCTCTTTACTCAGGGTTTTGTTTAATAAGGATTAATGAGGCCGAATTGGCAAGTTAATCCATTTTAAATCGCTGCTGGTCACCTTTCCACTCTGCGCATGCGCGCTGTTTTTGTCTCCAAGATCTGATCACATATTTTTTCACAGTAGCCAATTTGTAATCCCTCCCACCCTCCCTAATTTTTTTCTCTAGATACTTCTGGTTTAAATTGTACCAAACGAGTGGCATGGGTTTCTTTACCGCTTTTAATGTATTTTCTCAGTAAGTGTCAAACCCATTTGTTTTCAGGTTGTCATTTTTTGTGATTTCCATTTTTGAGTTAATCACTTGCGTGCAAACCCTGGGTTCCACGGGTATTTTTTTTACCGAAATTTGGTCCTCTAGGGGGAAAAACATGGTGCTTTTATGCAAATTGAGGGCATTTTGGTCACACCCATTTTACAATTGTTTCCCAGAATGGCGCTTGAGATGTTTCATCGTTCAACTTTAAACATTTGGTGCGACACGGCCTGCCCAGCCGGGAAACTAAAGTCGGTATATTTGTTTTCCTCAGAAGTTTTGAGAATAGGTAAGTGGAGCTCAGGCTTTATTCCATTGTTTTACACTGAGAGATTCTGTTGGATTGTACCGGTATTTGGCTCAATATCTCAAAATTTGTCAAGCAGTTTTAAACGTGAGTTTTGAGAAGCAATAGTGCTAGACCAGAAAATCCCTACCGGGTACCCGTGACTCAGCTGATCATAATTTTTACACTAGAGATTCCTGTTGTATTGTTCCGGAATTTTGGAAATACCGCAAATTGTGTTTGCAGTTTAAACGTGAAGTTTTGAGAGAAAATATGGTGGCTAGACACAGAAAATCCCTGCGGAGTTGTTCCCGGGATACCCGTGCTATACTTGTTACCCGGGAAAGTTATATCTCACGTTGTCTTTGTTCCGGGATCACAGAAATCCATTTGTATTGTTACCTGATAATGGATCAGAAAATCCCTGTGTACTTGTTTACCGGGATACAAAACTCCATGTTGTATGTGATTACCTGGATCCCGTGGCTGTACTTGTTACTGGGGAAACTTAGTTACGGATATCTCACTTTAACTATTCTACTGTTTTTTCTCACATTTTTTTTTATATTGGTTACTGCCAAATTAAAGATGGAGTGGTTGGATCAATGGCATTTCCTTGTCTTGTGGCTTTATGACCAGTGTGTATGATTTAAACAGAAAATAGCAAATTTCTTCCTTTTGGAAAAAAGTGTTTTCTAGAAAAAAAATTTCACAACACCGATTTTGAAATTTGGGAAAAATTTTGAAAATTTAGGTTTCAAAATTTCCTCGCCAAAATTCGAAATGTTCAAAATTTTTTGTGGTGTCATATTGATGTAACCGGCAAAATTACGCATTTTGAAAAAGTGTTTCTAGAAAAAAATTTCACCACCGATTTTTAAATTAGAAATTGTTTTTTTGAAAATTAGGTTTTTCAAGATTTCTCAAAATTTCGAAATTCCCAAAAATTTTTTGTGGTTTGTCATTTTGATGTAACCGGCAAAATTATGGCATTTTGAAAAAGTGTTTTTAGAAAGAAATTTTTTTTTAATATTTTTAATTTTTTGACATTTTATAATTTTGGTTTTTCAAGATTTCTCAAATTTGTGAAATTCAAAATTTTTTGTAGTTTGTCATTTTGTTCCCGGCAAATTATGGCATTTTTGAAAAAGTGTTTTCTAGAAAAAAATTTTCAAAACCCGATTTTAAATAGGAAATTTTTTTTGAAAATTTAGGTTTTTCAAGATTTCTCAAAAGTTTGAAATTTAAAATTTTTTGTAGTTTGGCATCATAGGTGTTCAGGCCTGCATGTTCTAATTTGTGTGATTTTCAAGTTAAACTCCTACAGGAAAGTGGTTTGTCAGTGATTGATCGTTTCTTCTAACGCTGATGGCTGTTTTTGGGGCAATTGGCGATCCAGTGCAATTGAATATCTAGAAAACACGGAGTTTTAGAAAACGTTGCTTTGAGAATTTTTTGGATGATTCTCTTCATCATAAACAGAAATAGCAATTTCGCCTTTTTGAACAAGTGTTTCTAGAAACAAAATTCACAACACCGCTTTTTAAATTTTGGAAAAATTTTGAAAATTTAGGTTTTCAAGATTTCTCAAAATTTCGAAATTCAAATTTGTTGTGTTTGTCATATTGATGTACCGGCAAATTACGCATTTTTGAAAAAGGGTTTCTAGAAAAAAATTTCACAACCCGATTTTTAAAATTAGTGAAATTTTTTTGAAAATTTAGGTTTTTCAAGATTTCTCCAAAATTTCGAATTCAAAAATTTTTGTGTTTGTCATTTGATGTACCGTCAGAAAAAAATTATGCATTTTTGAAACAGTGTTTTAGAAAGAAATTTTTTTCAAAACCCGATTTTATGAAAATAGGTTTTTCAAGATTTCTCAAAATTTTGAATGTCAATTTTTTTTGTGGGTTTGACTATTGCTATACCGGCAAAATTACGCATTTTTGAAAAAGTGGTTTCTATAAAAACATCACCACTCTATTTTTAAATTAAATTTTTTGAAATTTAGGTTTTTCACGTATTTCTCAAAATTTTGAAATTCAAAAATTTTTGTGTTTGTCCATATTGTATGTACCGGCAAAATTACGCATTTTTGAAAAAGTGTTTTCCAGAAAAAAAATTTCACAACCCGATTTTTAAATTTGAATTTTTTTTTTAAATTTAGGTTGTTCAAGATTTCCTCAAAATTTCGAATGTCAAAATTTTTTTGGGGTGGTTTGTTGTGTGGTTTTCTTTTTCGGTTTTTTTGTTTTTTTGATTTTTTAGAAAAAAATTCACAACCCGATTTTTATTAGAAAATTTTTTTGAATTTAGGTTTTTCAAGATTCCTCAAAATTTCGAATTCAAAAAATTTTGTGGTTTGTCATTTGATGTACCGGCAAAATTATTCATTTTTTGAAAAGGTTGCTAGAAAAAAATTTCACAACCGATTTTTAATTTGAAATTTTTTTGAAATTTAGGTTTTTCAAGATTTCCTCAAATTTTGAAATTCAAAATTTTTTGTAGTTTGTCATTTTGATGTACCGGCAATTTATGCATTTTTGAAAAAGTGTTTTTCTAGAAAAAATTTTCAGAACCCGATTTTTATAAAAAATTTAGGTTTTTAAAGATTTCTCAAAATTTTGAAATTAAAATATTTTTGTGGTTTTGTGCATTTGATTTAGGCCCGGGGCAGAAATGTACTGTCAGTTTTTGAAAAATTGGTTTCAAAGAAAAAACATTTCACAACCCGATTTTTAATTTGAAATTTTTTTGAAATTTAGTTTTTTCAAGATTTCTCAAAATTTTGAAATTCAAAATTTTTTGTAGTTTGTCCATTTTGATGTACCGGCAATTGACTGCATTTTTGCAAAAGTGTTTCTAGAAAACATTTTCAAAACCCGATTTTATTTGAAATTTTTTTGAAAATGTCGGTTTTTCAAGATTTCTCAAAATTTTGAAATTTAAAATTTTTTGTAGTTTGTCATCATGAGTTTCCCGGCAAGGTTCTAATTTGTGTGAAATTTTCAAGTTAAACTCCTACAGAAAGTGT
>JAMKCH010036777.1:0-20752 GCA_023653785.1 Ophioderma brevispina | reverse complement strand
TATGTCTTTTCTCTGCAACACTGTTTCTAAGGACTCAAAAGAGTCAGCAGCTTTTCCAATGCCCCTTGTCGTCTGCGTAGGAGTACTGCCGAACAATCTCCCTTTGTCATATCTGAGACGTAGATGTTGAAGAGACTGGGTGCCATTACAGAACCTTGTGGGAAAACAAATCCGAAATTTGGCGCTTTCACTGGGCTGCCCATTTATGTCTCTAGGATGAAAGATCTGTCTTGGATGACTCCATAATGAAACTTACACGCTTGACAATCAGGGAAAGTCTATGACGATCTCCAAACTGTCTGCTTCAAACTTCTGGAAGGCTGTCTCGATGTCATTAACTAGTCTTGCTATCTGATCATTTGTTGATTTACCTCTTCTCTCTCTTCGATCCATCTTGGGTGTGGGTATATTTGCCTATTGACCCGTATCATTGATCCTGTCCGAGTATCATACGTCTCAGCAGCTCATACTGTGAGATAGTAGGAGATGGGGGGTCTGTAACTCTTGGGTCATTTGCTGTTCTTGGGGCTTCAGGATTGCAATAACCTTGGAAGTCTTCCATCTGGATGGAATATTTGACGTTCCCTGCAAGTAGAAAGGAAGATTGGAGCCATCGCACGGCTTCGGGTGCCATATTCTTCAATACATTCTGTATGGATGTTTGTCCTTGCCAGGAGCTTTCCCATTCTTGAGATCTTTAATTACTTCGGTGATCTCATCGTATGTGAATGGTTGGGATGATGGGGCTTGACGGTGGGAGGTTTGTAGAAGCTGTTTAATCTCTGCCTTAACAGCACGAGAGTGGGCTTGCCTAGTGGGGAGTGTGGTCTTGCCACTATTCATTGTTGACAAGTAACTGAAGCGATGGAGTTTTCAGAGACAGGACAACTGCTTAGCTGGGCAGCTACGCCGGAGGGCCTGTTGATGTTTCCAGGGGCCCCCTTGCGGCTGGAGTGGGTAAAGTTGATATTGGATACTCCTCATCCCATCTGGTGCGTCTCTTTTGGGCCAAGCAGATCCAGTAGCTGGGTGCCCTTTGCTATTCTCTCAGTATCCATTGGTATTACATTCACTTTATTAACTCGTCGCATTTTTCCCCCCCCTTTTCCAACAGGGGGTGTGGGATTTTCCTTCTGCCCGTGGAATGGAATTTTTAGCTGCTTGATGGAGGCAGGAGGCAGAAGTCAGAATATGCATCGTTGATGTTAGCTGAAGCCGGGGTCTGGCAGCGTGGATGACAGTTCGCGGGTGATGTTTGAACTTGGAACCATTTGCTTTCCGACATTCCATCTCTTTTCTATAGAGACTGGAGATCGTGACCTTGATTAACATTGACAGGTTAGGGCAATGACCTGATCTAGGGAATCTAGGGAGGACCGTTCTGGAGGCGGCGGATCGGATGACGCTGGTGACTGTTGACAGGTGTCTGGACAGGTCCATGTCCCATGAGTGCTTGAATAGAAAGTAGGTGGATCCTTACTATCAAACAGCCAGTAGGGGTCTTGGGCTTAAATCCATTCAAGAGCCGCTTGGCCATCTTGTCAAGTTGGAGTATCCCCATGCTGTATTGCTACCGGTTGAAATCTCGCAGAGAAAGAGGAGCTCAGCCTGAACTATGGAAGGAGTTGAAGTCTGCCTCAGCTGGTCGGTGGCATAGATGTTGATGAAGTGGGGTTCATAGCTTCAAATGTTATCCACAAGATTGGCGAATTCATTGAAGATTACAGGGTTGATCTCACTTGTAAGCCTTACTTCACATAGGAAGCGATCCATGCTTGTTGTGGCGGGGAATGAAGCAAATAAGGTCAAAACCTTCCATTTGCAGCCTTCTCTTCAGATTCGCAGTTGAGTTTCTTGGAGGAGGATGATATTCCCTCCGTTCTCCCTGGAGAGCTGTAAGATTATGTCACGCTTAGCATGGGTTGAGGCCCTCAACGTTCAGCTGCAGGTACAAACTTTGGTGCGTGCCATAAGAAAGTTACTCTGTTAGTAGCTCAGAATAGCCGCTCAGAATTGAGGGTGGGTCTTCAATATGTTCACTGTGGTGTTTTAAAACACGATGTAATAAAGTATAAGAACAAAAGCATACATTTTTAGTTTTTAGTGTCTGTACGGACACTTCCATAACATAACAACGTAATTGAATGGGGTTCATATCTTGAACACTGGCTGTTTTTCTCTTCCTGTTTTGTTAAGTTTTCAGTTGCAAAACTAAATTATGAGAATTCTACAGACAGTGTCCTTCAATTTTTATAAGCTTTTTCTGCAAATTTTTAAATTTTTTGTAATCACTGATCGTGGTCTTTAGTCTAAGCGCTCCAATTTCTAACAATATATATGAAAGGTCCAGACTGGGCTCCGTTGCTAGTGCACCTTTTCTAAGAGCATTTAAAATATTTATTCATCATGTGAGAATCTCTTAACCAGCCAGAAAAAAGCCAGCCCACCATTAGGCATTTACAGTGTATGATTGAGCGAACATGAATGAGCACAATTTCGACCTGCGGCAAAAATCATTAATGCAGCTCCCCCCTACTTACCAATGATTGGCTCGAAACCTGGGCGACAACTTTGGGTAATTGAATGCCCAAATGCTACATATTTCCCTTCGCGACTAGAGGCATTACTCTCAGACTATCAGACAGAACAGAGGTGTCGCGATATTTTGATGAGGATGAAACAATCAAGATGGAGATGGGCAGGCACATTGCAAGACGAAATTGACAATAGGTATACACCAACAAATGAGCAGAATGGTAACTAAGGAAAACAAAGGAGAGGCCAGCAAACGAGATGTGGAGATAAGAGCAGTAGTAGTAATCCCAAATTTTAAATCCGGTTTTGTCCCCCGTAAACGATGGTGGCCGGATTCACCTCACACTAGCATCAACCGCCCTTAGTCCTTCCTTCCGACTTCAACCCGATTCCATGCATCCTCCCATCCTCAACCCACCCTCCTCCTCTCCTCCTCCACTTGCTTCTTTCCATGTCTTTCCTTTGGATGTCCCCTCCTCTCCTCCGAACCTCCCCCTCATCAAAGTCCTTCTTAGGCATGGCTCGTCCTCCTTCCGCAACACATGCCCATACCAACATCACTATTCGCCTTCGCCACCCAGTCCACCGCCTCTCCAAACCCCAACACTGCATCGCGTCTTCAGGCTTCATCCTATCCATTCACTTCACACCACACATCGCTCTTATATTGCTCTCTCTCTGTCCTCCTCAATATCCCCATCTCATTTTCGCTCAGACTAACCATGTTTCGCTCCCATACAGCATCACTGATCTCACACACTTATCCACATATTCCTTTCCAATCTCAAATGGATATCTTTTCCCTTGTAACACTCCCCACATTCCCTAAACTTCACCCACCCATACCTCAAACTCTAGCTGTCAAAGCTAATTATAGCTTTATAAGATATAGCTTATATAGATATAGCTTTATATACAGTGGTGTAACCTGGATTAGACATGCAAAAGAAAAACAAGCTTGGAAGGTTCCGCGAGGAGAGCTACAATTCACAGTGGAATTGAACAGACCCTATAGTAAGACTATGAACACAAAAGGTAAATAATATAAAAGACGGCAGGCACAAGAAGTTAGAGGTCGATATAACTCTTACATTGGTGTAACTTGGATGAGACCATGTAAAAGAAAAACAAGCTTGGAAGGTTCATGAGAATCTACACCCAACAGGGGATTGCAGAGCCTATAGTAATGACGTAGTAACACAAAAGGTACAAAATAACTGACAAGGCACAATTTAGAGTGCTAATTTAATTTTCTTTTATCATGGAACATTTGGAAAAAAGTTTACTGTCCAATAGTTCAATTTGATACTTTTTGCAAGTGTTTAAAAAAACAAATGCCACAACTTTAAGAGACACATTGGCTACCAATTTCAGGGTTATTTGATTTCAAATTGCACACACACAATTCCTTTTCTGTTTCAAACATTTGATTCAGTGAACTTACCCCCGGTCCTTTGCGAATCTCTGATGAAAACTCTAGCATACCAAATTTTCTGGTTTTGCAGAAATTGCCTCCATAACTAAACTCAATCTTTGCCATAAATATATAAGTTAAATATGAAAGACTCAAAATCCTCACACACAGCACCACTGACATGAAAATGATTTACAAATTTTACTTTGCTTTAGCACCAATGGCCACCTCAACTAAAATCATGCAATTGACCACAACCTGGCCATTTTCAAGTGGTATATTACACCTGTTTCCTGTCAACTAATTATAGCTTTATCAATTAATCAGTCCTTGACAGCATATTTTCTTGCTAATTAAATATGTCTGACAACCTGAAGCAGATCAAGCATTTGTAAGAAATTCTGAAAAAGAGTCTGGCGTTATTCAGAGTCAGGCTCCATTTTGGCCACAAAGAGCTTCATGAACGTACATATGCTAATCCAGCCAACGTTGCAAGTCATCGGGAAAGTCGCATTACTCAAACCAGTCTCGTGAAGAACATGATCGAGCAGACAGGTTCTGCCGGTGTTTTTAACTTATTCATCTAATAAAGGGTACTTTGGAATACAAAAAGCATAGGCTATTCAAGCAAGCACTTACGGCAGAGAAGATACGTAGAACCTTTTATTCTTTTCATTCATAGGCCACGGCTTGGTACCTGCACAAACTGCGACAGACCCCACCACTCATCATATACGGGGAAATCCCCTAGTAAATCCAACCTCGTTATCCTTGATTCCGTATATCCTCACGTACACAGGCAACAATAAAAAATCCCTGGAACCCGCCAGCTTGCACGTCTCACAGCCACCGACTGCACGCCAAAAAAAAATAACACCAAGGGAGGCTGGGAAAATTAGCGAGCATTCGACCCCGGGTCGGACCAAGTCAGCAAGCAGTACAGTGCGGATGACGATGAGATGGAGGATCTAATTTACTGGGAGAGTGTTCACTTCCTTTATTCATTTCCCCATAGTCAGTCATGTGGGTTTTACAGTGGTTACATTCGATGATATAGTTACGAAGCATCCACCATGCTTTGTGATGATGAGATAGTTATCGGCATTAACTTTGGTTGACTAGAGGAAGCCCCCCCCCCAGCTGACTGTTTTTCCAATGCAAGTCAGACATTTACCAAGGAAAGGGGAGACTTATTTCCTATGTTAATGCTTCAAACTCATTTGCCGTTGTCCCTCAGGCTTTAGGCTCACGGCTTTGGGTTAGGTTTTTAGTTAGGGCTAGTATTGTGTAATTACAGTTAAGGTCGTGCATATTGTCCATGCCACTTGATGATGCAATTTTATGTCAGTATCCATAATTTTCAGCATCGCTAGCAGTGACCCCCCGGCTGCTTCGGGCTGCCGCTTTGCCCAAACCGGCAAATTGCAGTGAGTTGACAGTGTGTAAATTTCGTTTTTTACATTGGGGGGATGGGTTGATTCAAATTATGAATGAAAATGGGATTTGATGGGTTGAAAAGATCCCTTTTAGCCCATTTGTGCGCTCGAAGCGCTCGAAAAATTTTGCCATTTAGAAGCTAAAATCATTAAATATAATGTTAATTAAAACAAAATCGCGAGAAGCGCGCGGAATTTACCATTTTTAAACTATTATGTAAAATAGGAGGTGTATTTGGGTCAAAACACATGATGGGCACAACATTGGGGGGGGGTTTATCGGATTGCCATCCCCCCTCATCAAAATATTGGGGGGAGATATAGCCCCCCATCCCACCCATGATTTACGCCTATGATTGACATTGATTCAACTCTGGAGGGGTGCCGCTCATGAGTAGTGCAAGCGTAGCACCGCTTCACTATATAGCTCAATCGCAAGCGGCCTACACCACGCGGCTTGCCGCAAGCGGCATTACACTATGTAATCACCTTTAGTTTCCTGTAGTTCCAGGCTAATTCTATGAAAATACCCCTCAGAGTGGTGCAGCCAGTAGGGGGCTGGGTAGGAAAGGTAAAAGAGGCAAAACAAAAACAAAAACAAAAACAAACAGTCAATGTACTGTTTAGTTAAAGATATACCCGATGCAGTGTGAACATCAAAATCAATCGTTTCCAGGCCACTGGCTCACATTAACCGGATTCTGAACCACGATCAAAATGATCAAATACAACTCAATAACTTTGTTGAAAGGTGTCCAACCTAACGTAAACTTGGTAACTATGGTCTTACGTATCCACTGTGAATAGGGTTAGATCCAAAAAGGTTCACCAAGAAGCCCCAAAAATGGGGAGTGGGGCCTGCTGGACCTGGGAACAGATTTGCACATTTTTTAGATTTCATTTTGTTTCACCATGGCTTCCGAATTCTGAGAGAAGGGGGTACTTTAGATGCCATTGGCCATTTATTGTTCTACAAGTAATTATGCAGGGAGCACACCAGGGGTGAGTAGTCAATATATGGCTGATTGTACATTTTTTTTGTCACCACCCAGGGGGCTCGAGTCCCACCCCCCCTTTCTGGGTTCACAAAGGGTTACCTCATACAAATATATATCAAACTATAACACATGGAGTAAATCTTTGGCATCAAAGCACATCAAAGTTCAACAGATGTACTATCTACTTAATGATTCCACAAGAACGGAAGCCTGTGGATTTATGTAAAGGTGTAAATATTCGTGTTAACAAACTTTAATTTTCACGCTTTTCGCGCACTTATTAGGCAAGCGTATAATTAGAACATGCAAAATGTTATTTTGTGTTCCGTCTATGTAGGATACTGAAAAAGTGAATTGAAAAACAAGTGAAAATGCTAAAAATTGCAGAAACGTGAACTATTACACGTACGAAAATGACCACTTTTACAGGGGTTGACTGGTCCTGTACAGAGTATGTGATACACCAAGCCATCATTCTTGGTGATCGGTTTTTTTATTGTACAAAGGAGGCATGTGATATCCGAATGGCATTATTCCCAATACACAAAATCCCCAGACCTGTTAATCATACTATGTCATAGAGCGATATTAATTATACAAATACACCATCAGATGGGTTAGCCACAATTTGCGCACCACTTTTATCTGCTCCCAGTTGAATTCAGCGGATCAGAATACCTTGACGGAAGAAAGTGCATTTGATCTGTACTTTATTCCGTCAAGGCTGCTAAATTCAACTGGGGGCAGATAAAGTGGGGTGCAATTGTGGCTACCTTCGATTGTTGCCTCAGATTGCCTGATTTAAAGAAAGAAAGATTAACAAATTTTAAGAAAACCAATTTAATTTCTCAAATTTAATGCCAAACTGCACTGAAATGCATCCAAGAAATAAATAACTCTTTTGGAGTTGTAATCATCATTTTTTTCCGACTACATTAGTTTGAAGACAAAAGTAGATTGTACAGGTCAGTTTCCCACAAATTCGGAACCCTTTAACAAATTTTTTATTTTTTTTTTTTTTTTTTTTTTTTTTTTTTTTTAATTTTTTAGGTTTTTTCTTTTTTTAATTATTAAATAAACTGATGAATATTGTAGCAAATGAATTCACTAATCTACAGGCATGAAATGAAACTTTTGCCAGAAAAGAAAGTGGCCAAAAATGAAAAACAGTGTGAAATCTTACAAAGAGATGTGAAATGTAACTGCGGAAGACACCGAAGTCCACATATATCAAACTGACTTAAAAAATGAAGAATGGAGATGGATGGACCCTTTGCTAGCTAGATTCCAGATAACAGATGGACAACATTACTCTCCTCAGTAATCTGAACAAAATTCTGGCTACGTGCGCGTAAACCCGGAAAGTGTGATGAATCGCTTGACAACGGAATCCAATACGCAGTTCAACAGACGTGCGTGTGCGGTTTGTTTCAGAAATTATGACAGCGATCTTGTAACAGATTGGACAAAAAGCACATGTCAGACAAAGAGGCAGGTATTGATGACAATGGATGGTGACATCAAGAATATAGATATGGCAGCGCTTCAGATTGATGCAGAAGCCTTGTTTCTGCCGTGAAGCACAATAGGCTGGATAGATCCCTATAAGAAGAGAGTAGATCAATGGGCGACTACCACCAGCATCGTTTAACCTTCAGAGCTCGTCCATCCGTTTTAGACATGTGCACTCTTTGTGTAGTTTCTCTTGAAGGCAACAGGGATGTCAGAAAAAGTTCTAGTGCTTGGTAGGCAACTTCAGAGGTTCCTGGGCTTCGGACCAGTAAATGTATAGTAAAGTATGGATACATTGCAATGACTTCTGGGATTGCTTTAAATCACCGTCAGTGTTCTGCAGTACCTGCATTTAAGTGGGTGACTGAATAGAAAGAAAGCAAGCTTATCACAGGCTTTCATCTAATCCATAATATCTTCCAGCTAAGTGAGATAAGCCTATCCACCAAGAGAGTTAAGCGAAAAATCACAGATAACTAGAGATTTGTTCCAGTGAAAATCCTGTAAGTGCATCCAGACAGACATTTCCCCCAGAGCTACCATGTAATAGGGATTTGAATACTATAAGGGATAGGCTGCCATGCATGGGGATACAATAAATGTGCTATCGGCTTTAGTGCAATCTAGTTGTACAGCCTTTGTGACATTTATGAGGTTTTTGCTAATTCTATGACTTCATATTTAGGAATAATAAGATTGTCAAGTATGACCAGCAAGTTCCTGTCTCGGTCAAGTTACACCGAAGACAATATCTGAATTTGAAGATAGATCTTACAAAGTCTAGCCCTAATTGACTAGACTTCGTTCTGTCAATGCAATGTGTGCAGTGGATCACCGCTCGCCTAATAAGCATAAGGTTGTGGGTTCGAGGCCCCGCTGTCGCCAATGTTTTGTGCAATGGCAAGGCACTTTACCTCGCCTGCCTCTCTCCACCAGGAGTATAAATGGGTAGGGTGGGGTACCCGCATAGGCTGGAATGCAAAACAGATCGTGTCGCGGGAGGAGGGCCGAACCCCCCACAGCAACATTATATTGAGGAGTCTGGTCCAAACACCAATGACAGAGAAATGGGCACTCTGCCTTCGGGCGCACCATTTGCATTTGCATTAGTTCTGTTCACTATTTTTGTCAAAGTTTCACAGGTACGGAAAACTGGAAATTTTCACACAATTTTTTTTTTTAATGTTTTTCTTATTTTTTAAATTTACAATTTTGAGCTTCCTTCCATAAAGCTATACATCAAAGAAATTATTCATGTTTTTATTCAGGCAGTAACTACTTGAAGCACAAAGGTACATAAATGTAGTGAGAAAATGAAGGTAGTGCTGAAGTTCTGAGTTTTACAGCAGCATTCACTGCTTAAAGGCACTATCAGTGCTCCGCCGAAAAGAGTTAAATTTGCAGGAATAGCTTAAAAGTGTAGGATAAGTCTGTAGAATTCCTACTAAGTTATTTTTCCAACTGAAAAAACTGATAGAAATGGAAGAAAACAGCAGGATTCAAAGATATGAATCTCCATTCAATTACGTGTTGTAGTAAGTGTCCGAATGGACAGTAATGACTAAAATATCCAATTTTGTCCTTATTAGGCTGCTTTTGGGCGTATCACTTGTAGGTTATGTTAGGAAACCTATACTTGTTACAGACATGCAAAAATCTGATTTTTGATGATTTTGTTGATTTCCTGTTTTAGCAAATCACTGATAGTGTCTTTAATATTCCATCCATTACTGGGGTATTGTAGTCATGTTTTAGCCATTTCAATTTGCTGTGGTGTTCCTTACTACTACTACTAAAACCAAAGTTTTAAATCCGGTTTTATCCCGTCATCGGGGGTGGCTGGATTCACCTCACATTCGCAGTAACCGCCCTTACTCCTTCCTTCCATTTCACCCGATTCAATGCATCCTCCATCCTCAACTCAACCCTCCTACTCTCCTCGTCCACTTGCTTCTTCCATGTCTTCTTTGGACGTCCTTTCCTCCTCAAACCTCCCACCTCGAACTCAAAAGCCCTTCTTAACACATGCTCGTTATCCTTCCTCAACACATGCCCATACCAACGTACACTATTCGCCTTCGCCAACCGGTCCATCGGCTCTTCCAAACCCAACATCTGCATCAAATCCTCATTCTTCATCCGGTCCATCAACTGCACACCACACATCGCTCTTAATCTTATCATTGCTCTCTCTGTCTCCTCAAAATCCCCATCTCTTTTCGCTCAGACACCACGTCTCACTTCCATACAGCATCACTGATCTTACCCAACTCTTATACACCTTCCTTTCATCTTCAAAGGATATCTTTTCCCTTGCACAACTCCCCACATTCCCTAAACTTCACCCTCCATACCTCACTCTAGCTGTCACAGCCACCATGCATCCACCAACCCCCCACGACCTTATCCCCTAGGTAATGTTTAACTCCTTCACTGCTCCTACCTCATCACCAACTTTTCCTCCTGTTCTTAACCATCCTCCACTCCCTTCTCGCCATATTCTGCACCAAAATCTCTTGCCAAACTAGGGTCACTCTCTCGCTTTGGCAATCTCCCATGGATACATTTCCCACATTTCTCACACACACTGAATTTGCTTTTACTACACTTCTCTTCCCACACCGCCCACTGGGTCTACCTTACTCACTATAACCACCTCCTCTCTACCCCACTCACAACCAGCACTTTTGTCTTCCCAGGTTTACCTTCAGACCCTTACTCTTAAAAGCCTTTTTCATTCCAAACTTCTCCCTCCTCCCTCCAATGTCTCCGCTCTTAAAACCAAGTCATCAGTGTACAACCCTCACTCAACAAACCTTCTTTTTCCTCCTTCCGTGACTACATCAATCACAATTGCAAAAATTCAATGGTGAAAGTAACAGAACCTTGATGCACACATAGCTATACCTTATACCCATCTGCAACCCTAAACCTGACTATAGCCTCCACTCGTACATAAAAAACGGTAATCCCTAACTCAAGTTTCTGAAACTGTATCCCGTAATTCACAGAAATAACCAAACGCTCCCCTGTTGTGGTTATTGGGAGAGACTGTCAGTTAAGGGTACACTCCCCTTTCACATGCCATTCCATTCTAAATTTCCATCACATTCTGCTCCCCTATGTGGTTATGGGGAGTTAGGGATATTGCTCCACTTTCACTATGCTGTTTCCCTGCGACTTTGGTCTCTCACAGTACAACTTCACAACTGACCAAAGATGCAGGTACATACAAAATGAAGTCGGTAACTCATTGGCCAATGCAAATTGAAAGCTCTGACGTAGTTATTTTGAACTGTGCTTATAATTTCCATGCTAAGCCACTGCAACTCGCACATGATTGGTGTAGATCGCACCTACGCTATCACCTTGCGCCGGCGTGTTGCGTTTTTTTACTGCGTGACGCTCGGTACACGGTGTGTGTGAACCATCACTTCCACAGGGTCTATCCTATATGCGCGATTACCATTTATCTTAGCATATCAAATGACGATTCGAGGGTGTGCATCTGCTAGTCACAATCCTGACTAATTATGATCAGTCTGTACCTGCGTGCTGGGTAGTCTGAGCCATAAAGCGAAGCCCAAGGCGCAGGGCACCAGCGTACTCTTGCACAGGCTATATTCCATTCTTAATTCACACCACATTATGCTCCCCTTTTATTGTTATTGGGAAAGACTGTCGGTTAGCGGTACGATCCCCTTTCACAGGCTATTCCATTCTAATTCATACCACATTCTGTTCCCAACTCTCACTCCCACCCCATGACCTGGAGCAATATTTAAAAGGGGTATGACACCCTAGCCATGTTCAGATGGTCATGAAACTCCAAAGGTTTGAAATTTTGGAGAGGTGAAAATGAAATCTAATTATTTTACTTCACTCTAAGGTGTGTCTACACGATGGCCGAAACTCTGCAATAGCATATCGCACAGCAGAACGGAAGTCAACATACCAGAAGCCGTGGACTTTCATGTGTGATATTCAAACACAGGAATTTGTCCAAAAATGACCATGCGAGGTCACCCCCAACATTATTTCCCACAGCTGTCCATGTGGCATGACACTCCAAAATATTCTGGAGTGTTATCAGAGTTTGAGTTTCACCACCAAGTTTTTTAGGAGAATAAAGCCACACTAGACCTTCAATAAAGCTCCGGAGTTTAAAACTCTGATTTATGCGTCCAAAACTCCGACTGACACTCCAGAGTTTTGAGACTCAGGAGTTTCAGCCTCCATGTGGATATGACTTCTATTATTTAACTGTAATATGATCTGCACTCTTACACTGATACAACTTTTGAATGGATTTATACACCTGAAGGTCATAGCAATATCCTGTGTAAAATCAAGGATAGACAACGAAGGGAACCACTAGTGACTCAGGTGACTTGCAGCATGCATACTCACCCGAGCTAAGAGTTTCTCCATCATTACATGAACATATCCAAGTCTGCTAGTAACCAGTGAAGACACTGATATGCTGGAACCCAGAGTTGCCAACATTTTACATTTAGCAAATCAGGGAGGTTTCGCACAGAAATCGGTGAGGTTCTCAGAATTATATGCAATCTATAGTGCATTTATCTTCCTCGAGTCAGTGACGTCAGTGCGATATTCAGTGGTTGTGGCATTATATCGCGAGCGTTGATTGAAGGTGCTGGCATACACTCACGCACATTTAAAGCCAGCAGTTATATTAGATGCGTGCGAGAAATACCCACCTGACCGTGCTGACGTCACTGATTCGAGGAAGACGAATACACTATAATGGGAACGAATCTTACTAAATCAGGGAGGTTTCAATTTTGTAAGAATGTACAAAAAAAAATCATCAATTTTTACACCTACAACAATTTTTCATAAATTTTGCCATATGTTTTTAGTTTACTTTCCGGATAAAAATGAGGACCTCACGAGATGTACTATGGGGGTTGATCAAATAGTTTACGGTTGCATTTCTCAAGCAAAACGAAGCAATGCACAGTTATTACCTAATTCAAGACAGAAAACAAAATAATTGCAGAAGTTGCAAAGATAGGTGTTTGATCTTTTTCTGTACAGAGCCCTTTGCTACATAATATATACAACCTGCCCTTGATTTATAGACATAATTTCTCGCCTCTAGGCTATTTTTCAATGAAACTGTAATAACCCGATATTTGGCTGGACTGTCCACAAATGTGTGTTGGCTGCATGTCACAACCGGCCAATCTTTACCACTAAAATCCTGAGGCCCAGGAAATTGCCAAGCACGGGTCCAGCTAAAGGATTAATTTATGCATTTGGTGCATTTAGAAGACTTTGCCGTATGTTTTCGGCTTACTAGATGAGGCTGGTAGGAGTTCCCAGATAAAAATGAGTACCTCACGAGATGCACTATGGGGGTTGATCAAATAATTTATTGTTGCATTTCTCAAGCAAAAATTAAAGGTGCATTTTTGTGTTTCAGCACCTTCTGTTTTATTCATTGATCACTAGATATCCTTGAGGAAAGCTTATTCTCAAAATTTGAGCTGATCCCGATCTTGCGGTTTTGTGTTATGAGCAATCGCTCATTTCCCACGGTCCCATAGGCTACTGTGCTGTAATTTCTGTCTGTTTACGGACAGAAAATACAAAATTGCGAATTTCTTACAGATGCGACCAAATTTGCACGTAAGATTGGGCACACATGGATTACTGAGGCTAACGGTTCAGATGATATAAAAATCTCAACTTTTTCTAGGTAAGTCGGGGGGACGAGGCTGTGGATCACGAAATGCCCCTTTAAATGTGCAGTTATTACCTAATTCATTCAAGACAGAAAACAAAATAATTTGCAGAAGTTGCAAAGATAGAACATCTTTGATTTTTTCTGTACAGAGCCATTTGGGACAATAATACAACCTCTCAAACATTGTCCTTGAAACTGGAAGACAAGTCTTCTAAAATCAAGTCTGCACCGAAATGCATTGATGAAATATTATGTTTGACGTTTGTAATTAACGAGCTTGCATATGTCGTCAAATACAACCTCTTGCCTATTGGTTGCTAAGCTAGAGGTCACTAAAAATGGACAATTTGTATTGTTTTATAAATTAATCCTTTACCTGGACCCGTGCTAGGCAATTTCCTGGGCCTCACAGGGTTTTAGCAGTAAAAGATTGTGACAAGCAGCCAACACACTTTTGTGGACAGTCCAGCCAATATCGGGTTACAGTTTCATTGAAAAATATATCGGTCCTCGGACCTCTTGTGTCACCTGCCGTCGCGGTTAGTGAATGATAGGCCTAACATGACCTTTGACCTTGATATGTGACTTTGGACCTCATAAACAAATGAGGGTTTGCATGTAAACTGAGGTCTATTTTACATTTTCAGCCTATCTTACAACTTGACCTCACATGACCTTTGACCTTGGTATGTGACCTTTGACCTTGGTATGTGACCTTTGACCTTGGTATGTGACCTTTGACCCCATCAACAAATGGGGATGCCATGTTGCACCTGTGACCCATGTTTGGTTTAAATCCATCGAAGTATGAGGATATTACAGGCAAATGTTAACCCTTTTTCACAACAGACATCAACAACAACAACAGACAAAAACAACAAACATCAACAGTGGACTAAGTGATACCTATGTGTCTTCCTGCCAGGTGATACAAAAACAGCCTAGAGGCGAGACATCATGTCTATAAAGCAAGGGCAGGTTCTGGCCAGAATTGCCTGTCTCGCTAGCTTTAGCAATGGTTCAGCTTCACTGCACTAAAACAATGAAATCACTGAAGTGAATCTGGGCTACTTCTAGCCCAGGTTCCCAGGAATAGAATTAAAATGCATGCAGTTGAGTGGCACAGAAACTGTTCGACCTACTTCATTGATATTCTGCCTACCTTATCCAGACTTTCTCAGAGGAGGAGAAGTAACGTGGGAAATATATAATTAAGAATCGACAAGACTATGAGTAACATTTCTCTATAACACATATACACTCCAATGTTTTTGAATGTTTTTTTTTCTAACACCACAAACTTTTGGACCATATGAGTGACAAAATCATTTAATGCCCCTTTATTGGGTACTGGATATACTTAAGCCAGAGGAATGACACCAGAACATGTGACCCAACATCATTTGAGTTCTGTGCAAATCAGTCTGATTTACATCATGCAAAAGTGTATGCATTAAAACTAGTTTGTGCACCAGATAAGCTTTCAAGACTTCCTATTAACCCAGGAGAAAGTAAATCATTTGCAACTATTATGGAACAAGCTCTGAGTCACCCACACTCTCATACACCTAAGAACGATAAATGAAGTACGACACCAATGTAAGCCCCTTAAAGTTGCCTTTATATTCAAGTGCGTTTCAAAATTGAATTTCTTTAAGAAAGTTGTACATTTAAGAAAATATCAGGGATTTATTCGAAAGAGCCAAAATATTAGAAAGAAAATAGGCAGGGAATAGCTTAAAAAGGGAAGGATAAGTCTGTTAGTTTGTAGAATTCTAATAAGTTACTTTGTCCAGCTGAAGGAATTGACAGAAAGATAAGGGAGAAGAAAACGGCAGTCTTCCAAGATACAAAATGGCCATTTCAACTACGTGTTGTCGCTAAGTGTCGTTTCGTCGGACAGCAATGACTAAACTTTCTGATTTGCCATATTAGGGTTGGGCTTAAGGTCTTATGCTATGTGCAGGGGTATGTTAGGCTACATGTATTATTACAGGCATGGAAAATCTGATTTTGACGCATATTTGTTCGATTTTCGATCTAGCAAATCATGAGAGTTGCCTAAGCTCTATGTTTTATATACTCGGAGAGAGACCATAAAAGAACCCTAGTCACCCCTTCAGTCACCCTAAAGTGCCTTACAAATCCACAGGTTTTGCTTTGTATGTTGCAACTATATCTAAACCTCAATAAGCTCTGTGTCAGGTAAACTACAGAGAGATCATAAAGTACATCAATTCAAGTCACCTAAAAAGTTGCCGTATAATCACTGGCTTTGCTTGTATGAGGCATCCAAAATAAACCTAAAATGAGCTCGTGTACTATATGGCCATATGTTCTAGTACTATTTTCTTTCATCAGTGAGTATATATTGTGTCTCTTTTTGTATGCCAATATTTTTGCATAGTGGGCAGTTCAAACAAGAGAAGCCACTACAAGGACTAGGGAGAAAGCACGTCATTGTTTGGGGGAAGGGGATTATTTAAATTATAATCGCATTATGGAACCTGCCATGATTCAAACATTCCTTGGAATGCAAAATGAGATAGTAACAAAGATCAAACCAAAAAAGTCGAGATCAACTGGCGAAAAAGCTCAACTCAACGCACCTTCAGATGACATATATATTCACGAATGGTATGTTTCTTGACCTTGATCTAAGCATAAAGTACATCCAATGTCAGTCACTTCAAGTTGTCTTATTCAACTGACTATGCATTGTCTATGCTGCAACCCAATATACACTTATAATGAATGAAAATCTCCTCTATGAATTTTTGAACCCCTTTGGTGAACCAAGCTTTTTTAGACCACCAATGAAACAGAATTTGCATTTACAAAAAAAAAAAAAAATGCTTGAATCATTCATTCCTCTTTATGGAACATTTTAATATTTGATCCCATTGAAAAAAAAATTGTGGCCATGCAACTTGAATATTTTTTTGATGCTCCCTTAAATAGAACCCCAACGACAATTCAGGACGGCAAACAACTTCAATGTATAAAACCAACTAAATTATGTGACACTCAATTGACTCATAAATTTTTCAGAAAAAGGCAAGAGAAAAAAGTTTGTCGAGAAACTCAAATGCCAATAAAACTAGATATTGCCCAAACCATGTACCCTTTTGGCAATGTTCGTTTTATTTACGGGTCTACTTGTCTTTCTTAACGCCAAAATGTTCAAGGTTTTAGAGGCCGTTCATTACTTTAACTTTTTGTCATATCAGATTTTATTATGTGTCGTCCATGAGGAAGTGGATAATTTCACAAGGTACTGCATAATGCTCTGCAAATATGTGATTTAAAAATTATTATCCTTTCATAAGTCACCGTTGAGGAAAGACAAATTATGCAAATTGAAAATAAAATAATAAGAATTAAAAATATTAAAAAAAACACACTACACACACACAAAACACACGACGACTTCACTCGCACCACACCAAATCTCACACACACCCAAACTTCCCCCCTACGCCACCCCACCACACACACACCACAGAAATATCCCCAGTCCTCCCGATCAGAATTAACATCATTTTGTGTATTTAAGCTGAGCTGATAATCTGGACTCAAAGGGCATATCAAAAAAAACACCAAACCCATGCCCTTTTTATTTTTAACAGCAAAACTCCTTGCTCCCCCCAATATTACTTGTGGGAACCACTCTGTCAAAGTGTGACATCACTCGGAATTACTATTGTTGTTCATCTGATAATATAAACTAGTCCATCCGCATCACAGAGTCAACAGCGATATTACTGGGTTAAACTTATCACGTATTCATATATTCACTTTTAAAAAAAAAGTGCAACATTAAATGGTTATTTTGCCCAGTATGAAGCATCCTATAGGTTCTATAAAGCCCTTAAATATTGTAAATAGGGCCTAGTCCTCGCTAATGTTCTTTGTGATTGTCATGTATATTGGAAAAGTTAAGCAAAGTGAACAGCGTCCCAGAGTGTTAACTTCTGGGTTCTAAAAATATTTTCTGGCATGAAGACCGGCCTTATTTTTAGTGACCATTTCTTAATAAAGAACCCCCTTTTTTGTTATAAAGAACCCTAACGAACATTATTGGGGTTCTTTGTAGAACCAAGGATTTATTCTGCAGCCAAGGAAAATGGTTCTTTATAGCACCGTAATTAACTTAAAGAAACCTAATCAAGAACCCTTCAAAAACCAATTCAGGGTTTAAAATGTTGTTCAACATATGCACAACACACCCAAGAATAAGGTTCTAGACATATTTAAATGTTGGTGAGGTTCTATATGGAACTTAGTGTGCTAAATTAAAGGGGCAGAAAGGGTTTTTAAATTGCATTTTTCCTAAAGAGTGTGAATTAGTGTAATAAATAATCACTACCACAATTGTCTAAACAAACAAGGAGGTTCTCGAAACCGCAAGTGTCGCCTGGGTGCGCGATCACTGCTCGATGAAGTTTGGCAATGATGTTTAGAAGGGAGGAACCCAAATGGAGGCGATCAAGCAAAATGAGTCTGAGTCGGTCAGATTTAGTCAGATGTAATTTTTACCCTTTTTTATGTCGCGTATTCACCATTATTTTAAAAGGCTACATTTGGCGTTGTTTGGGGGGGGAAAAAGGAAATCCCCATTGAAAATTGACCTAAATTACTTCCCAAAGATATGATCAGTTGAATGGTGGCCAAACAATAGGAAACAAAAGAATTTTCTCCTTTGTTTGGCTATATCTCAATATCAATTTGCGATTGCCGACTCATTGCTGATCACATCACAAAATGTACAAGGTTATACAAAGACAAAATTGAAGTAAATCGGGCATAGTGTTTAGCCAGCAGAGCATTTGAAAAAAAAGTGTAACCGAATTGTATAAAAAACATCGCGGTATTGGGTAGACCGTAAGTGTCGTCTGCCACTCGCGGGTTTGGTTTGTGAATGCGGGTCCAAGGTGAATGAGGTCACCAAGGTCACATGAGGTCACCAAGGTCATATGCGGGGTCACAAAGGGCACAGGGTTGCATGGGGTCACAAAGGTCACATGAGGTCAACCAAGTCATAGTGGGGTCACAAAGGCACGTTGGGGCTGCAAACAAGGTCCATATGGAGTCAATAAGGTGGTCACATGAGGTCATCAAGGTAACATGAGGTCCCCAAGGTCCCATGAGTTGGTACACCCCACCCCTTATGCACCCTCCCGTCCCCCTACACACCCAATGCACCCCACCTTTCCCCCGCACTGGCAACCTTCCCCCTCCCTGGCACACCACCCTCCTCCCCGTAGCATCCCACCCCGACCACTTCCCTGGCACACCGATTGGTGAAGGGCCAAAGGTGATATTGAGGTTCACCATGGTCACATGAGGTAACCAAGGTCAACAAGGTTGCATGGGGTCACAAACAATCACGACAAAGTCCACCAAGGGCACAAGAAGTCATCAAGGTACACAGTCACCAAAGGTCAACAAGGTCAAAGAGGGTCACCCCGCCCCTCGCCGGCCAAACCAAACACACTTCCCGAATGCAACCTAGCCAGATGCCACACCCGACAAACTCCTGAGGCACCCCACCTTGCAATGGACACCACCATGCATCACAACCCCTCCCCAAATACAAAAACCCTCAACCTCCCCAACACCCCACCCCCTCCCCCAACACCCACCCGGCCCCTCCCCAACACCCCACCCTGACCCTCCCCAACACCCCACCCTTCCACTCATAGATTGACCCACAAGATAGTATAGTAGTTTTTCATGTAGCAAAGGAATTTTGCAGATCATATTGGTTACCCTTTTAGTGATACAGCAAGTATGCCTAATTAATAGCTCATTTGCATTACCTTAAGCGCAATGGTATAAGGGAAACTTTCAAATGGGCAAAGATGCGCACCATTATGGGTTTGTGCAGTGAAGGAATTTTGCATACCAATGTTACCCATTTCAAAATTATAGCGATTACGCTAATTTTTGCATATTAATTAGCTCATTTGCATATGTCATTTGCCCGAAATATCCCCCAACATCTAATCAGGTTCGAGAGCTCTTTAAAAACCCGCTTCCTTGCCACCAGGTTACAGCATCATACACCTTACGGAACTCCCGGATAACTTGCACCAAGCCTTGCGGGAAAGCGTTATCATTTTGACAGTCCAAAATAAGCTAATTGAATTTCAGGAATATGCAAATAATGCAGCCAAAAGCTACAACATCATATATTGGCACCTCACTCTATCACCCTACCAAGTATTAAGTACATCGGGCTATACATTTTGTCCAGCAGAGCATTTCAAAAAAAGGGTAACCGAATGTCTGAAAAAAAATTGCAAATAGCTAATTAAAATTTCATAAATAGCAAATAATGGCGCAAAAAGTTACACATAATTAATTGCGGCACCTCACCTTATCATCCTTCACGTTAGAAGTAAATCGGTGATAGACGTTAGCCTGCAGAGCAATTTTTAAAAGGTTAACCAAGTCCTACGGACGGACATACACACGGACGCACGACACACAGAATGGACTACTTCAGTTTCAATAACTTAGAATGTCTGGTTTTAAATTAATTATTTCCAAAAATACGCACCTTCGAAATTAAATCACGAAAAGAGAAAGTTGTTTGGTCATCTTTGGACCTAAGACGTTTTTTACATGTCAAAGATGTGAGGACATTTTAAACCGTCAATCTATTGAAATCTGGGTATTTCACCCTCGTTTGAAAATGACATAAATGTTTGTGTACCATTAGTAATTACGTTTTGTGGAAGGTTCCCTTGACTCCACTTTGTAGGTTAGTAAAGGTTGTTGTCGGCGGATGTGAATTTTACGATCATTATTGTTCCGCGCTGGTTGGAAATGAATAATGCCAACTTTGTTCAGCACGATCAAATCCGACGTTGTTTATGTGTCCAATAGATCGATTCAAATAGCCAGTCAGTTGGTGGCAGATAGACGGCATTCCAGTACTACCATTCATTCACCTGTCAATGATCCCCAGGTGCAATCGCTAAACATGGATCGATTGACAGCTTAACGTATAGTAGTCCTGGATGTATGCTTCCTTGTCGATGTCCACCTGTCTGGTGCTGACGTCTATTGAATACGTTCCATATACAAAAGCTTACAACGAGGTGATATTCAAGGTGTCCAGGCCTGTAGATTC
>JAMKCH010036776.1:0-14487 GCA_023653785.1 Ophioderma brevispina | reverse complement strand
CCTTGTGTGGGTTCTGGAAAACAAAGACCGAAGACATAAGACAAAAATTCTTAGTCGTCGACCCATCGATGTCTTATGTCTTCGGGCTTTGTTTTCCAGAAATCCGTGTGTGGGTGTCTTGAAAACAAGACCTAAGACATAAGACTCAAAATAGTCTTAGAACAAAATCGATGTCTTAAGTCTTCGGTCTTTGTTTTTCCATATCCGTGTGTGGGTGTCTTGAAAACAAAGACTAAGACATAAACTCAAAAAATACTTTCTTAGAACAAAATCGATGTCTATGTCTTCGGTCTTTTTGTTTCCAGATCCGTGTGTGGGTGTCTGGAAAACAAAGACCTAAGACCATAAGACTCAAAAATACTTAGTCTTATAACAAACTCGATGCTTATGTCTTCCAGAATCTTGTTTTCCAGATCCGTGTGTTGTTGTGTTCTGGTAAAACAAAGACCTAAGACATAAGACTCAAAAATACTTAGTCGTAGAACCAATCGATGTCTTATTCTTCGTCTTTGTTTTCGTCCCGAATCCGTGTGTGGGTGTCTGTAAAACAAAGACTTCGAGACAATAGACATCATTTTGTTCTACGAGTAAGTAATTTTTTGAGTCTTAAGTCGGTAGGTCTTTGTTTTTCCATACACCCACACAACGGATCTGGAAAACACAGACCGAAGACATAGACATCGATTTTGTTTCTATACGACTAAGTATTTTTTAAGTCTTATGTCTTAGTTCTTTGGTTTCCAGACACCCCCACACGGATCTGGAAACCAAAGACGAAGACATAAGACATCGATTTTGTTCTACGACTAAGGATTTTTTAGTCTTATGTCTTAGGTCTTTGTTTTCCAGACCCCACACACGGATAAAAAGGGAAAACAAAGACGCGAAGACATAGCACGATTTTTGTTTCTAAGACTAAGGTATTATTTGAGTCTTATGTCTTAGGTCTTTGTTTTCCAACACCCACAACGGATCTGAAATACAAAGACCGAAGACCTAAACATCGTTTTGTTCTACGACTAGTATTTTTTGAGCCTTATGCTTAGGTCTTGGTTTTCCAGACCCCCACACACGGTCTGGACCAAAGAACGAAGACATAAGACATCTATGTTGTTCACGAGTAATAAGTATTTTTTGAGCTTAATGTCTTAGGTCTTTGTTTTCCAGACACCCACAACCGGATTCTGGAAAACAAAGACCGAAGACATAGACATCGGTGTGATTTTTTGTTCTACGACCTAAGTTTTTTGAATTTAATGTCTTAGGTCTTTGTTTTCCAGACACCCCACACTGATTGGAAACAAAGACCGAAGAACTAAGACATCGATTTTGTTCCAGACTAAGTATTTTTTGAGTCTTATGTCTTAGGTCTTTGTTTTCCAACACCCACACACGGATCTGGAAAACAAAGACCGAAGACTGACATAAGACATCGATTTTGTCTAAACTATTATTTGAGTCTTATGTCTTAGGTCCTGTTTTCCAGACACCCACCCACGGGTGGGGGGGTAGGATCTGGAAAACAAAGACCGAAACATAAGACATCGATGTTGTTCTACGACTAAGTAATTTTTTAGTCTTATGTCTTCGGTCTTTGTTTTCCAGACCCCACACACGGATCTGTGAAACAAGACCGAAGACATAAGACATCGATTTTGTTCTACGAGTACGTATTTTTTTGAGTCTTATGTCCTTAGTCCTTTGTTTTCCAGACCCCCCCACACGGATCTGGAAACAACGACCGAAGACATAAGACATCGATTTTGGTTCTAAGACAATAAGTATTTTTTGAGTCTTATGTCTAGGTCTTTGTTTTTTCCAGACCCCCCACACGGATTTGGAAAACAAGACCGAAGACATAAGACCTCGATTTTGTTCTAAGACTATTTTTGGAGTCTTATTCTTAGGTCTTTGTTTTCCAGACACCCACACACGGATCTGGAAAACAAAGACCGAGACATACAGACAATCGATGTTGTTTTCACACGACTAAGTATTTTTAGTCCTTATGTTCTTCGTCTTTTTTTCAGACACCCACACACGAATCTGAAAAAAATACCGGGGGGTAAGACATAAGACATCGATTTTGTTCTACGACTAAGTATTTTTTTGAGTCTTATGTCTAGGTCTTTGTTTTCCAGACACCCTATAGGGTGTCTGGAACATAATACCGAAGACATAAGACATCAATTTCATTCTACGACTAGTTATTTTTTAGTCTATGTCTTAGGTCTTTGGTCCTAGGTCTTAGGCTTCGGTCTTGGTCTTATGTTTCCAGACCCCCCAAATAAACCTCAAACCGAGAAATCGGGAACCTTGAGAGGCCGAACACCTCCTGAGCCTCCCAAACAACAATTGCGCGTGCGACAACCCCCAGGTGGTTGTCAACAGCTTGCTCAGTTCCCAGGGCCCGTTATAAATCCTGCGCAAAAAAATAAGCCTTCGCACTGATTGGTCTGGCTAGTGGTCCTCTTACGACATACGGCACGTCGAGAACAGTGCGAGTATACCAGAACCAAGTGTTTTGACTAATGTTTGGGGCGGAGTACTTCCCCCGACCTCGGGGGAGATTGGAGACGTTTTCACCACAGATTCGGAGGGTCCACGGGTATGGTTGGAAAGTCCTAGTGAATTTACGTCGCTTAGTGTTTTCATCACCGTAGACCCGAGGGAGGGTCTACGCTTGACGGAATGAATTGCAATACCTCATATTTGCATCAATGGGGACTTTTATATGAACCGTCTACCTAGACTCTGCCGTATTTTGTAAGTGTGGGGGAAGTACCAGTAATGAAGTATCTACCAAAAAACGTCGGCAACCGTAAAAAAAACACCAAGATATTTAAAACTTAATTTAAAAAAAGAAAAAGTTAATAAATCTAAGATAGCACCAAGTATTATACTCCAGTGCGTCTGCCCCATTGGTAACATGATTCCATTTCTTCTTTTCCGATTCCTATGTTGAGAAGTCCATATTTCTAAGGAACCATCATCATTACACCCATTGTTTTATGCAAATAGATTCCAACTGCACCTGTTCTTGTAAGGTTTATGGCAGTTTGAGTTTGGAATTAGTACTCCTATTTCTTGCGTAAAGGCCGCTTTGTTCTGACTTGAATACGTTTCAAGTATGATATTGCTTTAAGTTTTCGTTTTTTTCTTGCTTATTTCTTATTGTTCTTATCTTATAAGATTTGTCTTATTTTCAATTATTCAGAGACTCACTCTCTCTCTCTCGTAGGAAGAAGAGTACTAAAGGCGAAAGAAGGTTCCCGCCTGCTCTAATTGCCTCACAAGAGAGAACTGTTTGAGCTCGTATTAGATCACGCCTCTGCATGAATCCTATAAATTTATATTAGGCGTATGGAGGTTGCTAGTGCGAAAGGGGCCATTTTTCTTTTGCATGTAGAAGAACTGGGAAAAAAAAAACCAATTTGGCCAAGGGGGCGCATACGCACTTGAGTATACTTGGTGCTATCTTTATATTTATTAACTTTATAATGGCTCGTACTCTTTTTAAAAACTTGGTGTTTTCTGTTACGTTGCCAACGTTTTTTGGTAGATTCCTTTATTGTTTGTGACATTAAATAGCTGTGCAAGTTAGAAGTTGTCACTTTGGCAGAAATCCTGTTTTCTGCGAACATTTATACACTTTTGTTGCGTGTGTGTGATATTAATACGTTGTATGTTTGTATCGCTGTTCGACCTGGAACGTGAGTGTGTTATTTAACTATTAGTAAAGCAAGTGTTGTTTGAAATATTGAACACTAGTGATATAATTATTATCACACTGGGAATATTTATTAATCTAATAAGTAGTTAACTGTTCATTATTGAACCTTTTTATAATTAAAGTATTCGAAGTTGATTGCTTTTTGTTCTCGGTATATTCAGGTAGTTGTTGGTTGTCTATGTCGCTTTAACATTGATAATAAATATGAAGAGTCTTGAAGTCCATGTGGCTATCAAAATTGATAATAATAGATATATCATATATATATATATATATATTAACTATTTATCTTAAAACGGTTAGCTTTTTTCCGACATTTTTATCTTATCTCCTTCAGTTAGTTAGATATTCAGATTGTACGGTTCTGCAATTTTAGGCCTTTTCATCAAAGAATAGAATTAAAAGGACATAACATTGTGGAAATGTGGTTTTAGTTTCCCTTTTGTTGCTAATATCCACTGTTTTTTACGTTTTTAAAGGAAAGAATGAGTTACTGCTTGCATTCAGTAAGACGTTTTTATCGCAAGAGACCACGTATCACTTCTATTGTGCCATTACAATTAAGGAAACCACCTGTTAATTATAGGCTTATAATTTTATAAAGATGCCATTCAACATCACTCAGAAACATTTAAACTGGTAAAAACTCCTAGAAAACCGCGTAAAAGGAACATAGAAGCATCCTTGTACAGCCCACATAACCAAAATTAAAGAGAATGACCACTAGATATCTAGCATAATGCCGAAAGTAGTGGGCCACCACCGGACTCGAACATACAACAGACTTCAAAAGTAAAATCTTAATGTCACGCTTACACCGCTGGGCGCCACGGAAGAAGCTTACAGAACATACTTTATTTTTGTATATGTGTACGTAGGGATCGATAATGTTTTAACAAAATCCTAAAGCATAATTTTCTTGCTGACGTCCTTATTTTCAATGTTAGCATTAAAGGCACATCATGATGTATACAATATAAATATGTACTACTTCGCCAATATTCATCTTCGTAATACAGCTGTAGGTCTGTGAGACCGTTTTTTTTTAAGTTTCTTATTTCCACTAATTATCTTTGAAAATCTGTCTAACTCTCTTTCCGTTTGTTCTTAATTCATATCAGGTTTTTTTTTGTTTTCTTGCTCATGAAATGTGTCCATAATCACTGTATATTTCTTTGCTTGAACGACTGCTCGCACACTTTTTCTCGAATTATTTGTAAAGCTCGTTTTCTTGATAAAGTTTCACATGGTTTGTCTTATGATTTTTGATTCTAAATCCTTTTAAAATTAACTTGATTTTTTATTACACTGTGGTCTCATTTCCGTCCTAATAACGTTTTTGATAAGATATAGATATATAATTATTATATGATATATATAAAAAAATCCATTTGTTGTTTTTATGAAGATGCATTTATTTAAAATCAAACTGCCCAAAAACTCTTGACGTTGACCGGAAAAATGGGAGTGAAAAGAAAAGAAATGATCTTGACGATAACTGATACTGCGAAATACATATATAAGAAAGATTTGGAATGTTTAAACGTATAGATGAATTATAAACTTCCATTCCATAAACTTCAATGGGCCAGGTGACCGTAAGTAAAGAAAATGATCTTACTCTCGAGTAATTTTAATGTGCTGAAAGGCGTGGGCTACCGCTGGACTCGAACCGACAACATGAGACTATCCAAAAGTAAAATCATAACTCAACGATTAGACCGCCGGCCACGAAGGAAGTTATTAGCATGTAAAGCAATTGTTGATTAGGATAGTAAGGATTTTATGTATTTGATGTGAACAGAAAAGCCCCGTTAAACGTCTTTTCTTTGCATAGAGTGAATTATTTTCAATCTTATCACTAAAAGGCACACCATTAGGATACTAGAAATTATGTATTACGTTTGGCTACTATCCATTTCGTAATAAACTGTAGGTCTTTGACGACCACTTGTAAAGGTTTCGCACTTTCCAATAATAATCATTAGAAGTGACCGCTTGGAAGGTACTTCTAATTCATCGTTTCGTTTTTCTTATTTCATTATGGTGCACATGAATGTGTCCCAATATACTTTTGTTGGTTGAAATACAGCTCGTGGTTGTAATGCGAGCGGTTAAGTGATTATTGATGATAGTGCCACCTAGTTCCTATTTCTCGTCACACGCGCGGGAAACAAAGGGAAGTTTGTTTCTGTTAATATACTCACTGTGTGTGGCGTTTTTGTATAATGGCTGTTTTAATGCTTTTTTGCTGGTTTTTTTTGAGGTTTTTTTAGTTGTTAATTTTAAAACTTGGTGGACACACTACCTGTGTCTTAATTCATTATTAATAGCAAAATCAAATTCAGTGTAGTCTGCGCTCCATGCAGTTTAAATTAACGAAGTGATTCGTAGGTTTAGTTGAAATTTTCTTTGCTTGCCCCAAATTAATCGGCGATATCGTGTTATAACTGCCCACTTTTTTCCCGTCAAAAACATTCACGTGCAAAAGTATAGCTTTATTCCGTTGTAATGTATTGGCGGAAGAGGAGTGGGCCGTGAAACACGAGAATGCCAATTAATCATCCATATTCAATCGATTTAAAGAACATAAATGTCCATAAAAATATCAGACATAAATGGAAATGATCCTTGAGATCAACAAATTTGAAAACAATTGGATGTTTCCATTCTGACAAAACAGTCACAACATGCAAGCGTTTGTGGCAGTGCAATGCCTGCCACAGGAAAGCAAGGTGTTGACAGCCTTGCCAGAATTTACAGGTATCTATAATGTTTTGTGACACAATTAAAAGCATGCGACTCGGGATTCCAGACATTGTCCCTTTTTTTTTTTGGTTTTTTGCTTCAAGGCTTGTGGAAGATATTGATCTCACAAGTGAAAGATGGATTAGCACATATACAATAGCAACATCTGTGAGCTATGACTGCATGCTTTTCAAGTTTGATAAATGCTGTCAGTATTCAGCATCTTCCTGAGAATGAAGATTTACAAGAAAAATAATATTAGTTACTTTTCCCCCTTTTTTACAAATTTAAACACCCAATTGTTTTCAAATTGGTGGAAGTGATTTTAATAAGGGTCCATTTCTCATGTCGGAAACACTGCTGATACGTTTTCATGCCATTGTGCCCCTTTAAATAAAACTCTAGTTTTCACACAAGTGGTTAACCTCTACGTGACTGGAACGTATCGCGTTCAAATTAGTGTTATTTTTGAGATCAATGGTTTTATTGATGTACAGACACGAGTCTATCGCGTGTAAATTGTTCTTCGGTTTTGTGCTCCTCCTGAAGATTAATTGGTTAATCATTCACAAAACGAGCTTGTTAAAAACGGCATCTGCGAAAAAGCTCGCCGAGCTTGGCCGAACCTGTAAAGTCAATTGGCGATGAATTTTTAAAAATTCCATTCAAATCTGGAAATGTTGAGATAAAAGAGCTCGATTGTAGACGCACAATTTAAATTTGTTGAGATTATTTAAGGGCGTAATGCTAAAAGAACATTAAGCGATGACGCATTTGATATTTGCCTTGTTCTAAGATACTTTATAAGTATATGCATTTTTGTCAAATACCATGAGCTCCTATACTCCTGAGCAATGTCTAGAGCTCCTAGTGTGTAATCTCTTCTACTCTGTATGTAGTCTCGATTCGGCTCCCTCCAGATTCTTTGCTAGTGGGAACGACATAGTGCTATGGTATGTACTCTCGTAGGATTTCCTAGGCGCAGATCCATGGGGGTGCCCGGGGGTGCCTTCAACCCCCCCCGAACGCCGGAATTTTTTTGAAGATACATTCTACAGAAGAAAAAAGAGAGAGGAGATTACACTGTTTGAGAAATGACGCGATCGTCTCGACCAATTTTTTTAAAATATCCCTTGCAACGGCAGCACGTGGCACCAAAGCCTCCACGCAACTCCATTGAATTTAAGCGTAAATTATACTTCCCCAAAGCAAACAAAATAGGCTTACGGGCCTTTTCCCGTTATGTCCTTTTCCCCGAAGAATTTTAATGATCAAAACTTAAACGCGGGCCGCCGCTTCGCGTTGGGCGAATCGCCATGTTTACTTTCTTTTTTTCATGCGACAAATATATACATGTTTGAAAAGACAAAGTTGAGCAAATAAACACATTATCGTTTTTTTTTTTTAATCATTTTCTGTGTTTGTAATTTTCTTGAAATATTTTGGGGTGAAACACTCCGGACTTATTACCATTGCTTGTTTTTTTTGTTTACCATAACATGGATCTGAATGTTCCATTCAATAGATTCGGAGTGATAAGTTGCTTTAGGTAGAAATACTCAATCAGTAAACGAAGCTTGACCAATTCATATTTACTCAAACAGTAAGAATTATGTGTTGAAAAATACTGTGTCATAGACCACATAGAAATTAATTTGCCGCTATGTTTTTTGTTTTTTTTGTTTTTTTATTCGCCGTTGTTTTTTCTGTATTCACAACTTTTCAGGTTGTGGGATTAGCATTGATTTGATAGCAAACGCTTGCGTATTTAGTTTTTTAGCTATTTGGTATGATGTGAAATTAGAGGCCGGGTAAAGAGTAAAGGTTGGGCGACTTTTGGGTACTTAATTACGCGAATTCGACAACTTTCCAGTCGCATATTGGTGCATTATCGGTGCGCGGAAAATGTGGTATTGCCGTTTTGTAAACACTGATTCGCCTAGATTCTGTATAGGGCCGCTCCATCCCAAATTCTTACCAGAAAATAAAATATCAAAACACAAGTTGCAGCTGAGGAATTATAATACAACTTGCAACTTGTCATCCTCTACTATTTTTCAAGAACTTGCCCGACAAAGGTTTTTGAACTTAGGCCTGTTTTACGAACTGTCGACAGTAACCCAATCTTGTCAACAGGAATGTTTTATTTTTTTTTATATTTGTTTGATTCAATATGCTTTGCAAACCTTTTTCGTAAGAATTACACCTTATTGCACACTCGCGGAAAAAAAGTGCGAAAGAGGTCTAGAACTCTGTATGAAACCTCTGGAGTCCTTTAACTCCTTTATAGCACCTTTTGTGTTTCTGTTAGGAACCTTTTTGTTGTTCTCAGATTTTTTAATAACATTTTTTAGGGTTGCATTCTTGAGGGTTACATATAGAGAGAAAAGGTTCTAAGCTGCATTTTTTCTGAAGTGATTTAACTATAAATGCTTGTTTGACATTTTAGGGATTTTCAGATTGTTAGAAAAAAGGCTAATTCTTAAAGATTATCTAACCGCGTCTCTCTGTACCGAATTCTGGACTTTTCAATGTTTAATAGAAAAGGTTTTTTTTTTTTTTTTTTTTTTTTTTTTAAAACGGTTTTTTAATTTTATTAATTTTTCAATTGAAGAGCATTAATTACATCTACATTCAACAAATAATTTTATATGTATAACGCGATCTCTGGACTGAATTTAGGACATTTTTCAATGCTCATGCCGTGGTATATACCACATACCTTAGACATACCTTACATGCCACACCTTCACCATCGTCAGTGATATGACTAATAGGTGGTGGGCAGGGTTTAGGCATTTTGGCCATTTAAAAACCCAAGTTACTTAATTCCTGCTTAAAGCATAGGATTGTGGGCGCTTGACAGCAACTTGCTGGTATTTTATTCCAGCTATCCACAACTCGCTGACTGAAAGAAAATTGTTTCTTAAGTCGAATCTTGATCTGGATTGGCCAACTTTGTGAACGCCCGCGTGTGTGCTGATCAACGGCTCTTTGAAGAGGTTCTCTGGGATTTATCTTACCAATTTGGTTTATAACTGTAGTTTGGGGATGATGTCTGCTCTTTCATGTCTCTTTTTTCCATTGTTGTAGATGAAGTCGGTGTAATCGCTGCTCGTACGGTAAATGTTGAAGACGTGGTATGATTTTTGGTGCTCTAGCTGGACCTTCTCAACAGCATTTTCTTGTCTTTTTCCAGAAAAGGGTTCCATGCTTGAATTGCATAATAGGGACGAACCAGTGATTAGTGTTTTAATTTAAGACGATTTTCTTTACTTTCTGAAGGCAAATTTTTCTTTTGGTCATCCCCAAGGCTCTATTTCTTTTTGCGGCAGCTGCCATTGGGTTGAGACTTCATGATTTGTTGATTTAGATGCCCAATCTTTCTCCTCGACGTTTTCTTTTAATGTTGTGTTGCCTATTTGATAAGAATGATGACGATTGTGATATCCAAATGCAATAACGCCCACATTTATCTTCATTGTTCTTCATTTGCCAGGTTTTTCTGTCTGCCCATTCTGTAGTGGGTCGCTATCATCTTACATGCATCTGATATCTTCATTATTTTGTTGACATCGGGTGAGCTAGTTTGGTGTCATCTTGCAAATTGCTATTTTGTGGCTGTTGCGCTAATATCAATCTCCTATCGTCATATATATATAATAAGAACAGAGTGATCCCAACACGGATCCCTGCACCAACTGAACTTGTTACTTTCTTCCAACCCGGACTCTGCTCCTTGATACTACCTTCTGTTTGCGACCAGCCAGCCATGATTCGATCCAATTAGAATTTTAACCTTCGGTGCCATGTGATTTAGTTTTGCTACCAGTCTTTGGTGTGGTGGAAGGCCCTTTTGCCAGGTCTAGATATAATGACATCAACTGGTGTTCCACTATTTTTGAGCTTTGTGATCACTTCCATGTATTCTAAATGAGATTTTGTATTGCACGATTTTCCTTTCCTAACCACCATATTGTGACGCGTATATTAGACTAACTGTCAAGGTGCTCTTACATTGTAATCTCTACTAATAATACTTTCTATTACTTCCCTGCGACTGACGTCAAACTTTTGGGCGATAGTTGATTCTGATTGAACCTTTTGTGTAGATCGGTAGCGATGTGGGCAGATCTCCAGTTTCTTAGTAGATTGGTTCTCACTTCATTGGGACAAATTTTTGATTAAGGTCCTGTAATTTCGCCTTGGTGTAACACCAAGCTTCTTCAGTATCTTTGATTTCCAATTCTTTTGTCCCACTTTATTGTCCTCCATTTGGCTTTCATTTTGGCATAGTTTGGGCGTTTCGTAGTTCCTCTGTTGGTTGTAGCTTACTTTGTTCAACGAGGTAATTTACGTCCCATTGCAACAAACATGTGTGGGTCGTTTGTACTTAAATGAGCAATAACATGTATTTCGTCGATCATATTTTGGGTTTTGAAGTGATAACTAAAGTCAAGTATTGACTCCAGACTGTCTTGTAGGCTTCATACCATGCTGGATCCATAGTTTGTCCATAAACAACATCCCAAAGCCTCAGATAATCCAGATTTTTCCTGCTTGCATGGTCGCCCAATTCTTTCACGTAATTGAATCCCCAATACCATTAATGTCCTTCTCATCTTTGAGACTTCTTAGCACCTGGTTTTGAGACCTCATTTTGATCAGCAGTTTTGTATTGACTTCTGTATACTATATCTTACTACCCCTAGCAATAAATCTGCATCTCCCCCCTTCACATGAAATATCACAGCCAAAGGGCTTCTCATACGCAGCAGGACGGGTCTTCCCGCAACTGGACTTTTATATTTTCTTTAGATACATTAGTACACCTCCATGAGTCTTGTTTTTTTCTTTCCAAGAACCTTGTTATCTGATACCCTTGGATTTGCAATTCAGTGTTTGATACATCAGTATGGAGCCACGTTTCAACAGCCCCTACGATGTCTGGCTTCTCTTCGTTCAATATAGCATTGCACGGTCCCTCATCTCTCTGTTGACAATAACTTTGTTATTCAGAATGGACATTAAGTTTTCTTTCTTATTCCAACTCTTGTCTTGGTGTTTGATTTCTCCACCCGTGGGTGAGTTAATCAAACTTAGATTTTAGACTCATGTTTTGTGCTCCCAATCGTTTTATTTCATTTACTTACAGGCGTCCACCGGTTGGTTACTCTTCAGCCGTTGCTTTACATTTCTGCAGTCATTCCTTTGGCTGTAGACCTCTTCAATGGTGCCTTTCCATTGAAAGATTTGATCATACACTATAATAGGAGTAGAGTGTAATTGGGGGTGGCTTTGTATCTTACACATATTATTTTACAGTTGAAATTGTATCTTCTCATGACTGCTGTCCTGTGGAGGGTTGTTGTCGATCTCGACAATTTTCCCTCTCACATTTTTAAGTTTGTAAAAACCGTTGTTCCAAGTTTACGAAGTCTAAGTTCTTGTCGAAGCTCAGCTTCTCTTTTTCTCTGTCTATGTTTAAATCTGGTACTTTAGATACTTTTATACCTCTTCATTGTGTAGTTCTTTTTTCCCCTTGCCAGAGCTGTATGTTTTACTTTTTTGTTTTTTCATTTGCACTTACAAGGTGGCTTTTATCGTGGGAATAATCTCTGCTTTGACTATCGTTACGATTTTATTACATGCGCTTTTGTGAAAGTGGTCTTTCACTGATTTTGTTACGGCAATGTGACATATATCAAAAACAAATTATACATGAAGAAACAAAAAATGACCCGAACTGTGACGAAGTTGATGTTGTCGTAATTGGGATATTTTCTATTATCTATGCTGAAAATGAAGGAATTTTGTGAAGAATTATTCCGATGTGATATAGTTGTAATCTGATCTATTTTACCCCGCTCAGTCCCATCATTTTTTCTGAATATTAATTCAATTAAGTTGTATATCAGATTATTAATTTTAAATATTGTAAACATTCAAATGTATTATCTAAGCGAAAAAAAATTGAAAGCATCTTCAAGTTCAATAGTGGAAATCAACGTTTAAGGAAGACTCACTGAAAACTAAGACAACAGACATACATTATAAATACTTTGTGGACTGGGCCATATCAAAAGTGTCTTTAGAACAGTCTGTCTTGTGCATCTTTTAGTAAAAATTATTCAAAATACAATTATTAATAATCTGTTTCAAATTTGTTCCCTCGATCAAATTGATTTTGTGGCAATATTTGTGCAGAGAACTTTCATCCAAACTCTGTTTCAAATTTGTCTAAATTCTATTGAGCGTGAAAGTTTTCTCTGATCCATATAATTTTGTACAATATTTTGTGCAAACAATTGTGAAGAAAACGTATAGGCTTTATAATTGTTTTGTTTTGAAACATAGTTTGTTACTACTTTAACATGCCGTGCCACAATAAACCACTTTTAGGAAGAATATCATTGGCCCATATGAGTGAGGTATCTATCGTTACTCAAATGTCCTTTTACTTTGTGACTCCACTGGATCTGGGAGAAAAATGGGAAGGTGTGTTCCTATCTGCTTCCCTTTTTTAAGCGATTTCTATCATGTACAGAATCTGGTAGTCAAAAAGAATGAGTATTACGATTAGGTCAGAAAAATACGGTTGAAAGAACATGTCGAGTTGAGGGTCATCAGTATTCCTGGACATTTGTATACACCCTGTATAAAGAGCATACTTTGAAATAATTTTCTCTAAGGGATCTAAATTGTCCGTAAGATATTTTAAAATTGTTATGAAAGGTTTTATGCAAACACTTAAAAGGATGTGCCAGGTTTTTCCTCACCTTCAGCATTTAAAAGCTGGAAGCGGTACACTTCGTAACATCTCAAAAACGGCGATCGATCGAACGGTGATTTTAAGACGTTGATCATATCTATAGAAGCATTATGAAGTGAACCACTTGCAATTTCACTTGGGGTTTTCCATCAAATTTGCATAAGAAAATGTGTTTTTGGAAGTGATGTTGCTAGGGGTTTTCCGCGTGAAGCGTGGGGGGGGGGCACCCAACCCGGCGCCGGTTGATATATGAAATCTTCATGAACACTTTATATATTCGATTAATTCAAACATAACCTAACCCGTCAACCTATATTTTAAGACCGTGGGAGTCGATATCTAGAATGATAAAGTTAACCACTTGTAAAAAACTTGTAAATTCAAATGTTTCTATCAAATTTGCAAAAGAAAATGTGTTTGGAAAGTGAATCATTGCAGGGGTTCCGTGCTTCGCGCGACGGGGACATCCCCTCTCATACCCACCCCTTGCAGCTTAATATCATGAAACTCTCTTTTGAACACTTGTTACATGTAGTTAATTCAAACAAAACTATGAACTATATTTTTTCTTTTTAAATAACCGTTTATCCATACTGTAAAAATTATAAGGTAAAACAGTAACAAATTTGTGTATGTAAACGATCATTGCCGGGGTTCCGCGCTTGGCGCGGGAGGGTCGGGGAACCCCTCCACGCCGCTTACACGGCGCCAAGGCGTGCCTTTGGATGCCATGGCACCGAGCAGTGGCTGCTTTGCAGCCGTCACTTCCATTTTCAGTTGGTCGCCCCTCCTGCTCCTGATAAGGGGCTGATCCGCCCCTACTTAGAATCATGTACGTGGTCCTAATATTTGTTCTGATTTTGTGAAAAGGTACATTTTTTGTCAAATCACAACGGATTTAAAAACCTTTTCTGGCTCGCTGCGCCGGGTATAATATTATTGTCCTGAAAGAACTCTTTCCAGCGCATTGAGAAATTAGTGATATGAGAGTACATTAAAAAACGACATGGAAAAAGCTTGAGGCCACACCCTCCCGCACCCGCCCCTGCCACTCATCCATTCTAGCCTCATCTTTATCTTGGCCCCCCCCCCCAGCAGGGCTGGATCCGCCCCTTTCGATTTCCATGCTAAAATTAATGGATTTCGTTGATGTTTATGCCTCAATAAGACCTATACTGTAATAAATGACGGGGTTTAAATTGACAGGGGACCCTGCTTCTTTTTCACAAAGGGG